>CM053273.1:66488148-66787999 GCA_028583415.1 Protea cynaroides
TATGATGCGTGTCGAAGCAACCAAAAAATAAATTACTCTACCTATAATGAATAGTAATGATAAGTAAAGGTCGATCCACGTGATTAGTTAATCAAATTGTCTACTTACCAAGAAAAGGGGGTTTTCTTCCGCAATTTAATTGACAACAAAATTAAGTAACAAAATTCAATGGAAGATGATGTCGATTCAAGGAAATTTACTCACGGCTGCAAATTGATCACTGACCCTCATATATATTATTATTCTCTATTCAAATATTTAACCAAAGATTATCAAAAAAAGCCGATAATCCTTACCTTTCCTAATTTCATTAATTTGAGCCCAACACACAAATTAATTCTTATCAATAAACCAATTGGTATTAAGCAATCCTCATGAATTTACTGATAGCATTACACTTTTTGAGGGAGTTAAAGATGAACAACAATCTAACAAGCGTCAGATTATTTAATTCATTCTATGTTTTCTTTAAGCAAGTAACAAAAACTTGGATCATAATTGTTCTGCTCAATTGCTACTTTTCCTGAACACCATAACAATTACGGATTATGGATTCAGGTTAGCAATAAACCACATAACTCAATCAATTAATAGGCCTCTTAATAAACTGAATCATGCAACCATTAACTTGAAAAACCAAGAAACACAGATATTTAAATAGAAAAATAATTAAAATTAAGAACAGAGTCTCACAATTTTAATAACCGAATTGAATTCCCCTTGAATCGACTAAAGAACTTAGCTAGACATGATAGAAAAGAAAGACAAAAGAAATAAAACTATCTTCTCAATAATTCTTGGATGCCCTATTACGTAGCCTTTACATTGCTTAAATAGCCAGAGTAGAGAAGACTAAAACTGGCATGTCTAGAATTGACAACCTTATTATATGAAAATAAGGATTAAACAAAATCCTCTTGCCTAGATTAGATAGAGAATCATTTCATCATTAACCAAATGCCACCTCTAAACTTGCCAATCTTTGTAATATTCCATAGAGGTATATATTCTCCTCAAGATTTCTGACATTCAATCAAATCCTTCCAATAGTAAACCTTCTATGGGTGGTAATCTTCCTTCTCTGGTTTGAATTCAAATCAGTTTTCCAGATCAAATTTTTGGATCACGTTTGATTTCTAGAATTCTTTCCACATTAAAAACCTGCATGAAGTTTAAAAAGTCATTATTGAAAATATCAGAATTTTTTTATTTTAAACATAAATTACCAATATTTTCCACCAATGTCTTATATATAAGGAATCATCACAAATGAGTACCATAAGACATATAATATGTTAAATAAACTAAATATAAGGAAAATAAATATATAAAATTATGAATCCATCAAATTCCCCCACACTTAGCTCTTGCACGTCCTCGGGTAAACTAAATACTAAATTTTTTTTTTACAAATTCAACTTTTGAAATTTTTTTTTTCACTTTCATCCCATAGCATTCAAAGAATATGTATACCATGAATCAGAAACTAATTCAAGAGATCAATAGAACAATATATGTCATAGTCAAAGGTTACTTAGTAAATATGAACAATATCTAACATACCAGTCTTATTCAAAAGTGAACATGCTAATGTTTAGTAGATTTTCTCTTGGGATTCTCTCTACTCACTCAAGAATTCAAGGTTTAACTATTTCACTCAAGATCTTCCTATGAAGATGCACTACCATAGGCTTTCTTATTCACCAAAATCTCCATTACTTAGAATACATGCATACATGAATCAAAAGGTCTTTATCAAGATTGTAATGGGGCTAGGGTTCAGGGTATGGATAAGAAAAATGTACTAACATTTAAACCCAAGAAACTAATAGAGCATTAAGACAAAAAATTGAGCAATCAAAATGATAAAGGTTCATAAATAAAGCTCTTCAACAAAACATCCCAAACTCTAGTTTCTTTTTCTTTCATTCTTTTTCTTTTCATTTGAGAACTATGCTTTGCTACTTGAATTTTTTTTAGAAGAGCATGACATTTCAAATATAACAAGGACCATTTACTCCCATTACATCCCACTTCTTGACATACAACCATCACTTTTGAGAATAGCACCCCCACACTTATTCAATACATAGCACTCTTAAACCCATTAGATAATTCTCAATGCTCTACTAGCTCAAAGATTGGTAAGACATGAGAAAAATAAACAATTCAAGGCTCATGGTTTAGGGTTCAATGAAGAATGAAGTTTAAAAGCTCAAAGTGGGTCTATTAAGGGTAAAAATATATAAGGTTGGCCATTTAAGCTAAGTGGTTGTAAAATCCTATTTGCCTTTATCATCTTCATGTCTACACATATCAATGTGATCTTGACACGGTTTAAAGCAAGTTCTAGAGATACAAAAGCATAGTAGAATATCACTCTTCAAAGAAAATAAAGACTGACATAGATGTCTCAGTCTAGTTTGGCTCAAAAGCTCGCTTGGTTGGATTCTATCTACTAAACCTGCATGCTTTACCTCTAAATGAAACTATCAATGTTATTCAAAGCTCATTTAGCAAGTTATTTTAACTAATTCATATATGTAATTTTCTCACATTCAAATAGTTTTAATCCATGGCATACATATTTTCTTAGTCTATTGAAGTGAAATTTTTTTTAAAAATAAAAATAAAAATTTAACTTTTTTTTTTTGCTCTAATACATCATACAAAAATTAAAAATAAAACTTAAAAAATAAAAATAAAAATAAAAATAAAACAAAAGAGAAATCCTAATTCCTCCCCCCACACTTAAATCTAACATTGTCCCCAATGGAAGTTAAAAATGTAATGGAAAGATGTAAAGAAAAGTAATTAAAAATGATAAGAAAAATAAATTTGAATTCTTGGGTTGCCTTCCAAGCAGCGCTTGTGTTTAACGTTGTTAGCTCGACTCAATACTTCTCAATCAGAATAAACGGCAACCCCCTAGTTGCACTTCATCCATAGTATGCTCATGAAAGCCTTCATAGAATGTCTTGAGTCTATGCCCATTAACCTTGAAAACCTTGTTAGTTTCGAAACTTTGAATTTCAACTGCACCATAAGGAAACACATTAGTAACTTCAAATAATCCAATCCAATGAGAATGTAATTTGCTAGACATCAATTTACATCTTGACTTGTAAAGCAAAACTTTCTGTCCAATTACAAATTGCTTCCTCACAATCCTCTTGTCATGAAACGCCTTTGTCTTGTCCTTGTATATGCTTGAATTCTTGTAAGCCTCAAGTCGTATCTCTTTTAATTCTTGCAACTGCAACTTCCTTTGCTTACCCGCTTCTTTCTTGCTGCTCAATTCAAAAATCTCCTGTGCAAACACATCAACCACATTAATAGAAAACATATATTGAACATCATTACTAGGGTACCTCATATCCTCAAATATGTTGAATTTAACAATCTCTCCATCAAACTCCATGGTAAGGGTACCATCATGGACATCAATCTTCGTTTTAGCTGTTTTGAGGAAAGGCATTCCTAGTAAAATTGGGGCAGGGTTTGGGGAGGTACTGTCTTCCTTATTCAAAATATAAAAATCAGTAGGAAAAATCAACTCATTCACCTGCACCAAAACATCCTTAACCACTCCCTCAGGGTATGCGTTAGAACGGTCAACTAACTGGAAAATTACACCCATTTTTTTCAAAAGACCCAAATTTAGAGATGCATAAATTGAATGTGGCATAACATTTATAGATGCACCTAAGTCTAACATGGCACGTTCAAACTTAGTATTACCAATCACACATGGAATCATAAACGTACCTGGATCCTTGCATTTTGGGGGTAACTTACGCTGAATAACTGCTGATACGTTCTCCCCTACACTAATTTTCTCATCACCCCTCAATTTCTTCTTTGAAGTGCACAATTCTTTGAGAAATTTTGCATACCTTGGGACTTGCTTAATGGCATCAAGTAGAGGTATGTTTATTTCTACCTTTCAAAAAGTCTCAAGAATTTCTTTTTCTTCTTCTTCCTTTTTCGATTTAAACAGTCTGCTAGGAAAAGGGAGAGGAACAAAATTAGTAGAATTACACACAACTGGTTGAGATTTTACCTTGAACAAATTTACATCATCGCTGTCGGCTTTTGTTTCTTTTTGAACTGTCTTGGCCAAATCTACAGATTTAGCAATGAAGGGCTCAAGTTCTCTTCCATTCCGTAATGTAATGGCGCTTGCATTCTCACGTGGGTTTATGATGGTTTGAGATGGTAATTTTCCAGATCCTTGAGCTTCAAGTTTGCTTACTGAAGTTGCAAGTTGACCAATCTGCTTCTCTATATTCTAAATGTTATTCTTTGTCTCAAGTTGAAACTACTGTGTATTGCTTGCCAATGCCTTAACAATCTCATCAAGTGACATATTCTGATTTGCTTGCTGCCTAGGTTGGAATGGGGGCTGATAATGATTTTGGGCAACTTGATTCCCATAACTCAGATTTGCATGATCTCTCCATCCAAGGTTGTATGAGTTTGAGTATGGATCATACTTTCACTGAGTTTGACCTTGAAATCCTCCCATGGCATTTGCTTGTTGGACTGGTATATCTTCTTGAAGTGTGGGACACATATCCGTAGCATGACTGGTGGCTGAGAAAATGCCACATGCTTTAACTGTTTGTAAATTTCCTACAGCCATTTGTCTCACCAAAGAAGTTAGATCAGAAATCTGACGTTCAAGGTTTGATGTACTTAACTCATTAACTTTCTTTGATGTTTACTCCATCCTTGTACCAAATTACTGTGAATTTGTCGCCATATTAGAAATTAACCTTTTCATGGCTTTTGGAGTTTTGCCAACTAATGCTCCTCCATTAGAGGCTTCCACCATACTCCTTTCCATTGGTTACAATCCTTCATAGAAATATTGAATCAGAAACTGGTCACTAATTTGATGGTATGGGCAGCTTGCGCAAAGCTTCTTAAAGCATTCCCAATACTCATATAATGTTTCTTCATGGTGTTGCCAAATTCCACATATCTCTTTCCTTATATTTGCCACTTTAGATGTAGGGAATTATTTCTCTAAAAATTGACGTTTCATCTCATTCCATGAATTGATTGTACCAGAGGGAATGTATTACAACCAATCTTTAGCATATTCATTTAAAGAGAATGGAAAAGCACGCAGCTTGATCTGTGTCTCTGTAATACCTGTGGTTTCATGCTAGAGCATACCATATGAAATTCCTTTAAATGTTTGTGAGGATCTTCTCCTGCAAGACCATGAAATTTGGGAAGTAGATGTTTTAGTCCCGATTTTAATTCAAATGCCGCTTCTAGATTTAGAAATTCAATACACAAAGGTTGCTGGTTTAGATTAGGAGCAGCCAGCTCTTTCAAAGTCCTGTTTTCAGCCATGGCTTCCTCTATTAGCAGCTCGCTAGCAACTATATCAGAAACAATTGATCCTTGTGATGTTGAAACCTGTTCTGCCAAAATTTTCTGAGCTTCTTTCCTTAATCGATGTAAAGTTCTTTTGGGTTCTGGATCAAATATCAATTTACCAGAGTTAGAAGATCAAGTCATTAACCAAGATACCCATACAATGGATCAAAAAAAAAAAAAAATAATAACAATAAATAAATAAATAAAAACTATTTAAAAAAAATTAAAAAATTTTTGACCGACAACACAAAATGCACAAAAACCAAGTAAAATTAAAATGATTAAATCAAGCTCTTTTTTTTTTTTTTTTAATGTTCTTCAAAATAAGCTTCTTGTAGCGCCCCTAAGTCGTCCGAAATTTCATGCACAAAGAATACCTCTCAAAAAAACTATGGACACCTGAAACAGAAAAAAACTTCACATAAAGGTAAGAACACAAGTGACTAAAAAAATAAAAAAAAATTAAATAGAATGAAAACAATCACAATCTGATTAAAACTAGTCCCCGGCAACGGCGCCAAATGTTTGATGCGTGTCGAGCGCAACCAAAAATAAATTACTCTACCTATAATGAATAGTAATGATAAGTAAAGGTCGATCCATAGAGACTAGTTAATCAAATTGTCTACTTACTAAGAAAAAGAGGGGTTTTCTTCTGTAATTTAATTGACAACAAAATTAAGTAACAAAAATTCATTGGAAGATGATTTCAATTCAAGGAAATTTACTCACGGCTGCAAATTGATCACTGACCTCATATATATATATTATTCTCTATTCAAATATTTAACCAAGGATTATCAAAAAGCCAAACAATCCTTACCTTCCCTAATTTCGTTAATTTGAGCCCAGCACACAAATTAATTCTTATCAATAAACCAATTGGTATTAAGAAATCCTCATGAATTTACTGATAGCATTACACTCTCGGAGGGAGTTAAAGATGAACAACAATCTAACAAGCGTTAGATTATTTAATTCATTCTATGTTTCTTTTAAGCAAGTAACAAAAACTTGGATCATAATTGTTCTGCTCAATTGCTACTTTTCTTGAACACCATAACAATTACGGATTATGGATTCAGGTTAGCAATAAACCACATAACTCAATCAATTAATAGGCCTCTTAATAAACTGAATCATGCAACCATTAACTTGAAAAACTAAGAAACACAGATATTTGAATAGAAAAATAATTAAAATTAAGAACAGAGTCTCAATTTTACTAACCAAATTGAATTCCCTTTGAATCGATTAAAGAACTTAGCTAGACATGATAAAAAAGAAATACAAAAGAAATAAAACTATATTCACAATAATTCTTGGATGCCTATTACGTAGCCTTTACATTGCTTAAATAGCCAGAGTAGAGAAGACTAAAGCTGACATGTCTAGAATTGACAACCTTATTACATGAAAATAAAGATTAAACAAAATCCTCTTACCTAGATTAGATAGAGAATCATTCCATCATTAATCAAATGCCACCTCTAGACTTGCCAATCTTTGTAATATTCCATAGAGGTATATATTCTCCTCAAAATTTCTGACAATCAATCAAATCCTTCCAATAGTAAACCTTTTATGGGTGGTAATCTTCCTTCTCTGGTTTGAATTCAAATCAGCTTTCCAGATCAGATTTTTAGATTACGTTTGATTTCTAGAATTCTTTCCACATTAAAAACCTGCATGAAATTCAGAAAGTCATTATTGAAAAATATCAGAATTTTTTTTTTATTTTAAACATAAATTACCAATATTTTCCACCAATGTCTTATATATAATGAATCGTCACAAATGAGTACCATAAGACATATAATATGTTAAATAAACTAAATATAAGAGAAATAAATATATAAAATTATGAATCCATTAGCGTCCTAGGGTTTATTGTCTTGATTTTTCTAATGTATGGACTCAAGGTATAACCCTGAGTCAATTTCAATGAAATCACTTTCGATACTCCACCATTAATGGATAACAGTTCCATTAAGGTTGGTACTTCAAGGTTTCCTTGATGGAAATTAGTCATTATAGTTTTAAACTAAACTTAAGACAGTGTAGAGTTTACCGACAATGTTTTTGGACTGATAGATGGTGGTGTCGAATAATGCCGACAGTTTCCTAGGGCTGCTCCTCCTTCTTAGCTCTCTTCTTCCTCCTTCAACTCTCCTCTCTCTAAGAATGCATCAGAATTTTGGTAGTGAATACGTACTCTGCGAAAGAGGGTTTGAGGGGACTTAGTTTGATTGGAGTTTCCCTCTTAAGGTAGAACTCCTTAGAGAGTTGGAGACTACAAGGGACTACCAAGTGGCAAGCTGAGAAGTCCCAAGGGTACTCTACTCCCTCAATCAACTCCAAAGTGGTTAGGAGTAAGGTGGGACCCACTAGGGTCATCCCTGGGTCCAGGGAAAATTCCCACTCAAGACTTGCAATGGAGTTTTGAATCTTTCATTCATAGGCATGCTTTCTAGCCTTATCGATCGCAGGATCCGGCTGGAACAGTTTTGCGTTCCACTGACCGGTAGCAGCGACCGGTGCCTAATTTAAGAACACTTAATTCTAAAATTTTGAAATATTCATTAAGGTAATTTGTACTTGGTTCGAGTTTGTTCTCAAGTCGTTATTGGACCGGGTTCGTCAGTGGTGGAAAACCTTAGCACGGTAAGAAATCTGAGTTAAGTCGATTTTTTTGGGTGTGGGCTTTATAGAACTGGTAGGTTGCCCCAACATTCTTCAAACCAAAGGGCATTACATTGTAGCAGTACACCCCATCATTGGTGATGAATTCCGTATTGATCTCATCAGATTTACAAATCTTGATTTGGTTGTAACCAGAGTATACATCTATGAAAGACAACATTTCATGGCTTGATGTTACATCTATTAACCTATCAATTTTAGGGAGAGGGTAGTAGTCCTTAGGGCAAGCTTTATTGAGATAAAAAAAGTCAATACAAATACTCCACTTACCATTGGACTTTGGAACCATAACTACATTAAAGATCCACTGCGGGTACTTGACCTCCCTAATAAACCCTGCTGCTAATAGTTTATCTGCTTTTGACTTGATGGCTACTTCGCGCTCAGGTGTAAAATTTCTGTTCTTCTACTAGACTGGCTTGACTTCTGATCTATCACAAGTCAGTACTCTATGAGATCCCTTCGGATTCTTGGCATGTTGGCCGGTGACCAGGTAAACACATCCAGATTATCCTTCAGGAAGTTAAGCATGTTCTCTCTTTGCTCACCTTGAAGAGACGACCCACTGTAGAAGTACTTTTTAGTTTCTTCCTCTGAGACAAGGACCTGTTTGAGGCCTTCAACTGGTGTCCTTCTCACTTGTTTTAACTCATCCCTAAGGTCCTCCATGATTATGCTCTGCGTTGGGATCTTATTGTCATGTGCTCCGAGATCTGCTGCATAACATCTGCGGGATAGTTTTTGATCGACTTTACAATAGCCAACTTCATGCTTTGTTGGAAATTTCATGACGAGATAGTATGTCGACACACAGGCTCTGAGCAGGTTGAGTCCTGGTCGCCCAAAGATTACGTTATGGGTGGAGGGTATGTCCACCACCAGGTAGGTTATCGAGACTGTTGATCTCCTTGGTTACCCCAACTTAGGTCTCAAGCTAGATTCGTCCCTTGACCTTCACCACATCACTAGAAAACCTAATCAATGAGAAGGTTATTGGTCGCAACTGCTGTTCATCCAGGTTCATTTCTTGAAGGCGTGGTAGTATAGGATGTCAGTCAAACTTCCTGTGTCTACGAAGGTCTGCTCAACTTCATTATTTTTGTAGATTACCATGGAAATAACCACAACGTCGTCATGCGGGAAGTCGTCGTGGAGCAGGTTTTCTTCAGAGAAGGAGATTACGTCCCCTGTGCTATATGGGCTGAAGGATGTCGATGCACTGCACACATTTTTTATGTATGCAAGTTGACTATTCTTGGAGGTATTACCTGCTGTTGGCCCTCCTATTATTGCTTGGGTATAGTGCTCGGGGATTACATTTTGACTTCTATAGAAGTCCCAACTTGCGAACTTGCCTTTATCCAAAGCTAGCCAATACTTCTTTTCAGCCATTCCTATTTGCTTAAGGGGTGGACTTGTGTCTCTGGTAATTTGTTTCAAAGAGTTCTGAAAAAGTTGACATGGAGCCTTATAGTTGAGGTCAGCCATAATCTGCTTTTCAATGAAGAAGTCTTCCATCATCTATGTGAGCTTGCCCATGACATCCTACGACATCTATATTCTCTGTGACATCGAGTGGGGAACGTCCCCTTCTCTGGGTCTGATGACCTGATGGAACCTTCATGATTACTCCTACTACCCCTTAGGATCACCGACTTTACGCAAAGGGGGTGATCCTACTGGGCTGTCTTCATGGTCATCCCGAACTTGGCGACCTTTGTTCTGATTTGCATCGGCTTTATAGTCCATGGCTTACTTACCCTTCTGATTTGCATCGGCTTTATAGTCCATGGCTTACTTACCCTTCTGATTTGCAGGGTTGACAAGCTTCAGACTATGGCTGGTCTACATATTACTTTAAGTGGTCATGATTGATCAGGTCTTCAATCATAGCTTTCAGAGCTTTGCATTTGTCTGTATCATGGCCGTGGTCACAATGGTATCTGTACTACTTCTTGGTCATCCTTTGTGACGGACTAGTTAACATTTTGGGTGGAGGTGGAAGCTCTAACCTTGTGTCCTTAAGGCTATACTTGATGTTGAACATCCTTGTGTTCAGAGGAGTGAATGTTGCCCAGTTGAACACGGTCTTCTCTGTTAGCTTCCCTGGGTTGCCGTCTTTCCCCGACTTCTACTTCTTAGTGGGCTTGGCAGAAGTCATTTCTAGCTTGTGTATTCATGCGCTTCTTCTCAGCCCCTGTGTTATTTTTTTCTTTCTTTTGTGCAATGAGCAAGGCATCATTGGTTGATGCATGCTTCTCACACCGAGCTTGCAGCTTGGTAAGGTTCGCATGGTGCTTCTTGTAGATTGATTTCAGAAGCTCTAGATAGGAGATAGCCAGCATCAGAGCTGTATAGATAATGGCTGGGTCTAGTTAATTGATTTCCAAGACTTCATTGTTGAACTTGGTGAGGAAAGTCCTCAGTGACTCATCTGACTTCTGTTTGATTGCTGTCAAGTTGACGATCATCTTTTTAAGCACCGTCTGAGTTTGGAAGTATTCAAAGAATCGATCACTTAGCTGATCAAAGTTTTCAATGGAATGTACTTGGAGGTTGTAAAACCAAAGTCACCCTAGACCCTTGAGGGTTGCAAAAAAGCCCTACAAAGAATGGCATCAGAATAACCATACAGTAGCGTCATAATCGAGAAGTTGTCCAGGTGGAGTTGCGGGTCGGTGGTATGCTATATGCATCAACCTTGGCATAGTGAAATGCTTAGGTAATGGCGTTTTCATGACCTCGGGAGTAAGAGCCATGTCAGCGTGATATTCCTTTTTCTTTGTCAAGGCAGTGGACCACGCTTGTTTCTTCTCCATTTCATTCAGTCGGGCTTAAAGAGTCACCAACTGATGTTCTATGGTCCCAAGCTATGGAGTTACGGGAGGAGTCGGTGGAGTGGTTCACTACAGGGTTGGCAACCACTCTCTCAGCAATAATCCTCTATGTTGTGGCACGCTCTTCTGCTAGCAGGTCGATTGCTGCTCTCTCTCTATAGCTCGCTCTACTGCAACTCGATCAGCTGCTAACCTCTCAACATGGGCAGTGTTTAACCTTGCTTGAACATTTCCTTCAGGTGGAGGTATCGAAACTCCTCCATGAGATCTTCTTGCTCCCCTCTCCCTGAGTCTGTCATGGACAAATACTCGAGGAGTATTGCTTGTGGATGACACCTTGTCCTCAACATGATGATGTGTTGGTGATAAAGGTGGAACTGTCACCTTGAGGGGCTGTAGGCTCCAAAGCGATCTCTATGATCGATGTAATGTCTAGATCAACTTGGTCCCCCTAGTTCCTACCTTCATGATTATGGGTAAACCTTGGGGAACTAGTTTTCTCGGTATGCCCCAGGAGGCATGACCAATTGGGCAATAGCGGCTAGCTGTGTTGGGATGGCATGCATTTGTTCCTGAGTAGCATACTATGCCCTTGGCTTTGCAACTGTTGCTGTCAGAATAGGTTGTAAGACCCGCACTCCATAAATCCGATCTAAACCTTGATTTCATGTCGTAACAGGTCTTCTGATCATCACCGGGCCAGACAGGACGAGCTGGTGACAATCAGGTACGAAATCGGACCAAACAGACCAACTTAAGTATGAATTTTATTCATACCGGTTGATGGTACCGGTCTATGGTACCGGTCGACCGGTATGGTCTGTGCAACAGACTACCAAGATCCTGAATTGGATCTCTGCGGGTCTTACTTTCCTAATTCCGAATCCTAGGACTTTCCTAATCTTAAGAGGCTACCTAAACCTAATTCCTAGCCTATTTAAACCCCTCTAAACCTCCTAGAATCCCTTCCATTGATCCTCACAAACCCTAGAGAGGAGAAGGAGATAGGAGAAGGAGCTAGGAAGAAGAAGGAAGAGCCGCCGTTGCCGTTCGACGAAGCACACCTTACGCCAGTCGACGGTAAGTGTTTAAACCCTCTCTCTCACATTATGACTCTAGGATGGTTGGGTTGCTTGGATCGATCCCACCCAGTGTCCCCCTCCTTCCCCCACCGCCTTCCATACCATGCAAAGCAGGTATTGGCCTAAACCCTACTTTGCCGTCAAACCCTAATTTAGTCGTTAAACCCTAGATTTGAGTTTTAAGATGAATACCATCAAAACTAGACTTGAATGGAGTTGGAAACAACTCTAACTCAAAGCTCAGACTTAGAATGTGTAGGAGAAACCCTAGAATCAATAGAGAGTGATCGATGGCAGTCGAGAAACCGAATGTATGGTCTTCCGGAGACATACCGATCGACCATACCAGTCGTAGGTTTTCCCACAGTGCTGCGACCGGTACATGCGACCGGTCAGCTCTGTGAGTGTATTTTTGTAACCTCGTTGGTTTTTGACCAACGTAAACCCTAAGAAACTATTCTAATTGACCCTAATATCATGTAGGACTTTGTGATAACATGTTTGGATCTTGCGATGTGGAGCAAGCTATCAAACGAGCGTCAGGTAAGGGAATCGGACCTAAACCCTAATAATTAATGGACAGTAAACCATTTCTAATAACCTTGAATCTTTGGTATGATGTTTGTGCATTCTCACATGTTATCTGTTATTTACAGTTATTATATTTGTTATGCATATTCCATATGCTAGGATGTGATTGTTAGGCATGTGATTGTTTTCGTTAGTGTGTGGAATGGAAAGGGCCTGGGGTCTGGGATCATTCCTCACACTAGCACCTTTTTGTAGTATTCTTTCTTAGCATGCTTGGTGCGGGTAGGGCATCAGGGGGAGGTCGTGGCACTGTGGTCTCTAGCCTGGCCACCACGCTCTAGCTCTATCTCTATATCGTAGGGAGTTATGTTGGGATAGAGTCTACTTGCGTATTGTTCTGTCTTAGTATGCTTGGTGCGGGTAAGCCATCAGGGGGAGGTCGTGGCACTGTGATCTCCGGCCTGGCCACCACGCTCTAGCTCCATCTCTATGCCGTAGGGAGCTGTACTGGGATAGAGCCTACAGTGATGACATATAGGATTTGTTAGTTGCGAGCCCAGTTTGTAAGCCCTAGCCAATAGGGGCTTATGTATTGGTATGGGTAGAGCATCAGGGAAGGTAGTGGATGCCTTAGCTCTATCTCTATTCCATGATGGGTGCATGTGGGTCGGCAGCAGTGTGATCTACTGTGCGATGCTTCACACTCGTGTATAGAGGTGCGGTGGCCGCTAACCCTTTCTATAGCACATTACAAACTTAAACCAGACCACAGCGTAAAATGATTGTTACTCATGCATATAATATTGTTACACTGTCTGATTGTCTTACTGAGCTAAGTTATGAGCTCACCCTTTGTATATACACTGTTTTTAGATGTTGATGCAGGTTACACGGTAGACGATTATATGAACGCTCCGGCGTATGGAGGTGTTGCTGCTCTGGATGTATAGGCAGGAGAGGACGAGCATGACGCTTCATGCCAGTGCCCTTTCTGTGTGTACCTTTGACTTTATTTTATTTGTTTCAGTTATTTTATTAAAGTGATGTAAAGATATTTAATTACGTTTGGAATTTGGATCATTGAATACTTTTTTAAATTTATCAATAGAATACTCAGTTCATTTATTTAAAGACTTCCGCTATATTTATTATATTCTGATTGTGGTTATGTGCGATGGTTTGTATGAGTGAACACTGTCTTATTGAGATCCTAGTGTGAACCGTTGGTTCAGTGACGGTTCACTCACACCATTCTGGTTGGTTCAGAATTGGGGTGTGATAACTTGGTATCAGAGCTCTCAGGCTCTGTCCAACAGACCATGTTGCACTTAACTAAGTTGATGAACTGAGATAGGAAAATTTAAAAGCTTTAATAAGAACACACCTGAAGCACTTGTTTGATGCCTGAGACTAAATACGAAAGAGCATAATATACTATACTAAATGTGGAATTAATAAACAGTCATGCTCTAGATAGGAACCATAATGACAGGTGAGAAAAATCATAAACTTCCACCAAATTGAAAAGGAAACTGTATCAAGAGTATAATATAGAACATCCAAAGAGCTAGATATGTTTATATAGGATGCGGTGCATTATTGACTTACTCTTATGATTATAGAGGATGCACATACCTGATTCTAATTCTCGTACCTTGACAGAATACCTTCTTGATTCAACCTGTCAATTGGAGTTATAGATGTTATTTATTTAGAATTAGTCCTGATTATACCAATCTAAGCTACTCCTATGATTGACACCATGAATAGAGATATGAACTGAATGAACATTTAAAGGTTTAATAATTCTGAATGTACATCTTTTTGATTTTATACCTGATTTACTAATGTACCAAAACTTCTCTAGATTTACTCCTGTAGTGCCTTGACCAATGACACTATATACTCGATAGAACCTGTAACCATGAGGTTAAGAACTGTAGAACCTCTATTTCTATATATTTGGACCATCGTGCAACTTAACGACCTTTGGATGCCGGTTGGATTACCATAGATTTACTCCTGATCCTTTAAACCTAAGTTTACTAGATAAAATAAGTGTTCTTCATCATACTGAATTTGAAAGAAGGAAATGAATCACTTTTGGATAAACATTCTGATTCTTATATTCCTTGACATCCGTTGATAGAGATACTTAGTTAATAAGGGAATTATTGGAAGGGAAATGATTAAATTCAGATTAGATTCTATAGCTAAGAAACCTCAGATGAAGTAATATAGGATCTGTTTCGAGATTATTGAATGGATGGAATTGTGTCATGATCTGTAAAAGAGTGCATAAGCAGGAAGTGAGAACTATCAAGAGTAGTCAATAAAGAAATAGATAGCACTCAAGTAGAGTTAAAGATGACTATATCGGTATGAATTTTGACGAGACAAAAGGTTTCTAAAGGCAGATCTAAGAGTGGATACAAGGATGAAGTCAAAAAATTATGGCATTGATAGTATTCAGATTAGTACAAGTAATACGGAGTTATGCCCAATGTCAAGTGAGATGATTAAGTAAAGACCAAAAGAGTTTGGCTGAATTAATGAATTTATAAGCATATACCCTAATGCTTATAGATAGACTTGGGATATATAATGAGGCTGTGCAGGTTGCCAGAGTGATTGAATCAAGTCAAAAGGACAGTTTCTTTGCTCAGAACAGGGGACTGAAGAGACCGGCTACTGAGACTTCAGGTGGCGGTAACAATAGACTATTCCACCCATACAGGGCTCAGTCCACCATGGTGCCTGTAAGAAACACTACTGCACCACCACTGCCACAGTTCACTGGACAAAACCTGAACATTAAATGTTTCAACTGTCAGCAACTGGGTCATGTTGCAAAGGCCTGCACTCTACCTAGGAAACAACCTCCACAGGTATTTGCAGTCACCACTGAAGAGGTAGCTGCATCACCTGATGTGGTCACTGGTAATTTTATCCCTTCCTAGTTGGCTTACTATTTTATTGTGTGTGGGCATGTATAACTAAGGGATAATTAAATTATAGGAACTATAAATATAGCTGGTATTCCTGCCAGAGTACTCTTTGACTCTGGGGCCATGCACTCCTTCGTTTCTATTTCTTTCAGGAAGCGAATGGAATTACCTGTCAAGCATTTAAACCCAAGCTTGATAGTTCACTCCCCACTAGGAGTCGAAGTGGTGTTGAACAAATATTTTGGACCATGTTCAGTTAGCATTGACGGCAGAGATCTAGAAGCTAATCTGGTTCAACTCGAGATGGCAGACTTTGACATCATCTTGGGAATGGATTGGTTAGGCCAGCATTCAGCCAGCTTATTATGTGGTGAAAAGAAGCTTGTGCTTAAAGACGAGAAAGGAAAAGAGTTTAGCTTCACCGGGACCAAGTTACCCAGGAAGCGAAAGCTGATCCTATCTGCCCTAAAAGCTAAGAGATGCTTAGAGAAGGGAGGAGTGGGGTACCTAGTGTCTGTGGTCGACATCACTACTGAGGTGCCAAGGATGAAAGATCTAGATGTGGTACAAGAGTTTTCAGATGTGTTTCCAGAGGATCTCCCAGGTCTACCTCCAGACAGGGCCACAAAGTTCATGATAGACCTGATGCCAGGGTCGGCACCGGTGTCTAAATCACCGTACAGGATGGCCCCTACCGAATTAAAGGAGTTGAAGACCCAATTACAAGAACTATTAGATAAGGGTTTCATACGACCAAGCATATCGCCATGGGGAGCACCTGTATTGTTCGTCAAAAAGAAGGACGGTAGTGTACGACTATGTATTGACTACCGAGAGCTGAACAAGTTAACCATCAAGAATCGATATCCTTTTCCTAGGATCGATGATCTGTTCGATCAGTTACAGGGTGCAAAGATTTTCTCGAAGATTGATCTCAAATCAGGGTATCACCAATTGAAGATCAAGGCCAAAAATATTCCAAAGACTACTTTCAGGACAAGGTATGGGCATTATGAGTTTCTGGTAATGTCGTTCGGGTTGACTAACGCTCCAGCGTCATTCATGGAACTGATGAACCGAGTGTTTCATGACATGTTGGACACTTCGGTCATCGTATTCATCGACGACATATTGGTCTACTCAAAGGACAGGGAGGCTCATGCAACACATTTGAGAGCAGCCCTACAATGGCTGAGAAGGGAGAAGCTTTATGCCAAGTTCAAGAAGTGTGAATTTTGACTGAAGGAGGTGGCTTTCTTAGGCCACGTAGTATCTGAAGACGGTTTCAAGGTAGATCCAAGTAAGATAGCAGCTATAGTAGGATGGGAAGCACCAAAATCAGTTGCGGAGATTCATAGTTTCCTCAGATTGGCTGGTTACTATAGAAGATTTGTGGAAGACTACTCAAGGATCGCCGTTCCACTTACCAGACTAACCAAGAAGGGAGAGAAATTTATATGGTCAGATGAGTGTGAGAAATGCTTTCAGACTTTGAAGTCAAGACTAGTCTCTGCACCTATCTTGACCATCCCAGCACCAAGCTTACCGTTTACCTTATATACGAATGCTTCAGGGTTGGGTCTTGGATGTATATTGATGCAAGGAGAACAGGTGATTGCCTACGCATCAAGACAATTGAAAGAACATGAGAAGAATTATCCTACACATGATTTGGAGTTAACATCGGTAATACATGCAATCAAGACTTGGAGACACTACCTTTACGGTGAGAAGTTTCAGATTAAGTCAGATCACAAGAGCTTAACATATATTTTTACTCAAAAGGACCTGAATATGAGACAGAGGAGATGGCTGGAGTTATTAAAAGATTATGATTGTGACATCCAGTACCATCCGGGTAAGGCAAATGTTGTGGCTGATGCCTTAAGCAGAAAGTGGGCATTGAAACCTGAGGCAGGACCAAGTACAAATGCTGCATTATGTGTTGCAGCCTCGAGCTCAACAGAGAATGATGAAGAGTATATAATAGAGACTACAAGAGATCCAGTGGAATAGGGATTAATTCATAAGTTTACATTGATGTTCGCAGCCTTGAAAATCTCGTTGGATCTCATAGATGAGGTCAAAGTAGCAATCCTACAGGATCCACACCTCAAGACTGTACAAGAAGATCTAGAGAAGGGTAACAATAATCCTGACTTTACCTTGGATTTAGACAAGGTACTCAGGTATCGTGGACGATTATGTATACCTGAGAGTGAGAACTTAATTATCAGAGATCGAGTTATGACAAAAGCTCATTACACTCCATAATCGGTACACCCAGGAAGCACCAAAATGTACCATGATTTAAGAAGATTATATTGGTGGAGGGGTATGAAAGCAGATATAGCTTGTTTCGTATTCCAATGTTTGAATTTCCAGCAAGTTAAAGCAGAAATACAGAGACCCACAACTTTACTACAACCATTACCGAAACCTGCATGGAAGTGGGATTGTATCACAATGGATTTCGTCACTGGCCTACCCTTGACACCAAGGTCGGTGGATGCAGTTTGGGTTATAGTCGATCGACTTACCAAGACAGCTCGATTCATTACGGTCAGACCTCAGTATACCATGGAGAAGCTGGCCAAGCTATATGTAGATAATATAGTCAGACTTCATGGCGTCCCAGAGAGTATAGTATCTGACAGAGATCCCCGTTTTACATCAAAGTTCTGGGAAGGATTACAGAAAGCTATGGGAACAAAGTTGAAGTTTAGTACAGCTTTTCACCCTCAGACGGACGGGCAGTCAGAACGAACTATTCAAATTTTAGAAGATATGCTCCGAGCTTGTGCCCTAGATTTCAAAGGAGCTTGGGACGAGAAGCTATCGCTCATCGAGTTCGCTTATAATAATAGCTACCAGGCAACAATTCAGATGGCTCCATATGAGGCACTCTATGGGAAGAAATGTCGTACACCTCTGTTATGGAATTAGGTGGGAGAAAGAAGAATTGTAGGACCAGAGTTTGTCGAAGAAACTTGTCGAGTAATTGATCAGATCAAGGAAAGAGTGAAGACAGCTCAAGTTCAACAGAAACACTATGCGGATAACCGACGTCGAGATCAAGAGTTTGCAGTACGTGACAAGGTATTCTTGAAGATATCACCTGTGCGAGGTCTGAAACGGTTTGGTAAGAAGGGGAAGCTATGCCCCAGGTACGTGGGACCATACGAGATTTTGACCAGACGTGGTAATGTGGCCTATCAACTGGGCTTACCACCATCCATGTCAAGCGTTCATGACGTGTTCCATGTATCTTTATTGAAGAAGTATGCCAGGGATCCATCACACATCTTGACAGCAGACCCACCAGACTTGACAGAGGACTTAACATTTGAAGTGGTACCTGTGATGCTCACAAGCCGAAAGGTACAACAACTTTGAAACAAGGATATCCACTATGTGAAGGTGCATTGGAAAAGCCAAGATGTCGAAGAAATTACTTGGGAGGAAGAGAACGCAATGAGAAAGGAATACCCTAACCTTTTTGACGAGCAAGGTACGTTCAAATTTCGAGGCCGAAATTTCTTTTAAGGGTGGGGGAGTTGTGAAACCTACATGCAAGTTTTGGGGATGAAATTTCTTTTAAGGGTGAGGGAGTTGTAAGACCCGCACTCCATAAACCCGATCTAAACCTTGATTTCATGTCGTAACAGGTCTTCCGATCATTACCGGGCCAGACGGGACGAGCGGATGACAATCAGGTATGAAATCGAACCAAACAGACCAACTTAAGTATGAATTTTATTCATATCGGTCGATGGTACCGGTCTATGGTACCGGTCGACCGGTATGGTCTGCGCAGCAGACTACCAAGATCCGGAATTGGATCTCTGCAGGTCCCACTTTCCTAATTCCGAATCCTAGGACTTTCCTAATCCTAAGAGGCTTCCTAAACCTAATTCCTAGCCTATTTAAACCCCTTTAAACCTCCTAGAATCCCTTCCATTGATCCTCACAAACCCTAGAGAGGAGAAGAGATAGGAGAAGGAGCTAGGGAGAAGAAGGAAGAGCCGCCATTGCTGTTCAACGAAGCACACCTTACGCCAGTCGACGGTAAGTGTTTAAACCTTCTTTCTCACATTATGACTAGGATGGTTGGGTTTCTTGGATCAATACCATGCAAAGTAGGTATTGACCTAAACCCTACTTTGCCGTCAAACCCTAATTTAGTCGTTAAACCCTAGATTCGAGTTATAGGATGAATACTATCAAAACTAGACTTGAATGGAGTTGGAAACAACTCTAACTCAAAGCTCAGACTTAGAATGTGTAGGAGAAACCCTAGAATCAATAGAGAGTGATCGACGGCAGTCGAGAAACCGGATGTATGGTCTTCTGGAGACATACCGGTCGCACCCCATGCGACCGGTACCTCTTGGGGAGTGGCCTGTGGGGACCAGCTGACCATACCGGTCGCAGATTTTCCCACAGTGCTACGACCGGTACATGCGACCGGTCAGCTCTATGAGTGTACTTTTGTAACCTCGTTAGTTTCTGACCAACGTAAACCCTAAGAAACTATTCTAATTGAACCCTAATATCATGTAGGACTTTGTGATAGCATGTTTGGATCTTGCGATGTGGAGCAAGCTATCAAACAAGCGTCAGGTAAGGGAATCAGACCTAAACCCTAATAATTAATGGACTGTAAACCGTTGCTAATAACCTTGAATCTTTGGTATGATGTTTGTGCATTCTCACATGTCATCTGTTATTTCCATTTATTATATTTGTTCATGCATATTCCATATGCTAGGATGTGATTGTTAGGCATGTGATTGTTTTTGTTAGTGTGTGGAATGGGAAGGGCCTGGGGTCTGGGATCATTCCTCACACTAGCACCTTTTTGTAGTATTCTATCTTAGCATGTTTGGTGCGGGTAGGGCATCAGGGGGAGGTCGTGGCACTGTGGTCTCCGGCCTGGCCACCACGCTCTAGCTCTATCTCTATGCCGTAGGGAGTTTTGTTGGGATAGAGTTTACTTGCGTATTGTTCTGTCTTAGTATGCTTGGTGCGGGTAGGGCATCAGGGGCAGGTACTGGCACTGTGGTCTCCGGCCTGGCCACCACACTCTAGCTCTATCTCTATGCCGTAGGGAGCTGTACTGGGATAGAGCCTACAATAATAACATATAGGATTGGTTAGTTGCGAGCCCAGTTTGCAAGCCCTAGCCAATAGGGGCTTATGTATTGGTATGGATAGAGCATCAAGGGAGGTAGTGGATGCCTTAGCTCTATCTCTATTCCATGATGGGTGCATGTGGGTTGGCAGCGGTGTGATCTACTGTGCGATGCTACACACTCGGGTATAGAGGTGCGGTGGCCGTCAACCCTTTCTATAGCACATTGCAAACTTAAACCAGACCACAGCATAAAATGATTGTTACTCATACATATAATATTATTACACTGTCTGATTATCTTACTGAGCTAAGTTGTGAGCTCACCCTTTGTATATACACTGTTTTTAAATGTTGATGTAGGTTACACGGTGGATGATTATATGAACGCTCCAGCGTATGGAGGTGTTGCTGCTCTGGATGTACAGGCAGGAGAGGATGAGCATGACGCTTCATGCGAGTGCCCTTTCTACGTGAACCTTTGACTTTATTTTATTTGTTTTAGTTATTTTATTAAAGTGATGTAAAGATATTTAATTACGTTTGGAATTTCGATAATTGAATACTTATTTAAATTTATCAATAGAATACTCAATTCATTTATTTAAAGACTTCCGCTGTATTTATTAAATTCTGATTGTGGTTATGTGCGATGGTTTGTATGAGTGGACACGGTCTTATTGAGATCCTGGTGTGAACCGTTGGTTCAGTGACGGTTCACTCACACCATTCTGGTTGGTTTAGAATTGGGGTGTGACATAGGTAATGGATTGGAGCCAAACAGGAGGGTTGCTCCATCATTCTTGATAGGCTCTTCTTGGGGAGATGAAGTCCCATTCGCCTAGATGTTTTTTCCATGGATATTATTGCATGGGTTCATCATCTCTGATATTGTGATAAAGCTTAAAATCGAAAATACACTCAAACATGCTCCACGGTGGGCGCTAAACTATTACTACTAAAACTGGTAATGCTGATGTGGCCCGTGACCTAAAACAAAAGTAGAATCTTTGACTGGGTAGTCCGGCGGTTGCTCTGACGATCAAGTTAGTAACAAAGCAAGCAGTATGGGGATTATGAAAGTTCATAAGCTCCTTAGAGAGTGGGGTAAGGCTTGAGTATTCTCAAAATAGAAAAGAGTGTATCATTACCTGTGACCGTGGAGTGTTTATATAGACTTACAGTATCACACCCCAATTCCACACTATCCAGAATGGTGTGATGAACCACTAATAAACCAATGGTTCAACCAGGATCTCTAATATGATATGTTGTGTCTGTTGAAAATAAAATCATACACATCCACAAAGATAATCAGAATAAATACACAATAGCGGAAGTCATATAGTAAATGAACTGAGAAATCTAACTGTGATAATCATAAATAAAATATCAAGTTATTGTTGTATCAACTGAGACATAAATAAATAAAATATCAATTACATTCCTTTAATAATTCAAACAAAATCTAATCGAATACGCATGAGTTGCACTCGCATGATGAGTCATGCGTATCCACTAAGTCTTCAGCTTCCATCGCCGCCACATGCCCGTACATAGAAGTATTCATATAGTCCTACACCGTAGTACCTGCATCATCAACTAAAATATTCGACGTCGAAAGGGTGAGCACACATCATGGCTCAGTGAGCAAACAAAACAATGCAACAAACATATGCATGCATTCAATTCATATCTGTGGTCTGGTAAATAAGTTTTGCAATGCGCTATAGAAAGGTTCGGTGGCCGCCTCGCCTCTACGCACAGGGTGTGAAGGCCCGCCCAAAGGTTAACGTTTATTGTCGTCCCCATCCACCCTACCATGGAATAGAGATAGAGCTAAAGTGCAGAGGCCCGGCCTATGACACTTCCCCTGATACTCTACCCATACCAACACGTAAGCCCCTGCTGGCGAGGCTCGCAAACTGGGCTCGCAACTAACAAATCCTAATGCCAAACAGTGTATCCAAGGCCTCACCCCAGCATCCCTCAATACATCCATAGAGATAGGGCTAAGGCCCCCCGACAGAGTCAGAGACTACACAGTCCGAGACCACCTCCCCTCATACACTACGACGTAATAGTTCTGCTAAGGTAATGGCGATACGACGATGTCAGTGGACAAGACTTGAGTTAGAGATAGAGCTAGAGTGCTGAGGCCCAGCCTGTGACACCCCCCTGATACTCGCTCGCATCAAGCACACTAACCACACACATACATTCACATGCCTATTCCTATCATAATCATTATCATCATGTTATAAATAATAAATGTAAATATGCATGAACAGTAATAATAGAAATATTGGATGACATGTTAAATGCACATAACAAGCATACACGCATAGAATCAATCATGGCATTGGACTCAAGAATAAAAATAGTTTATTATTAACCAATTAGTTTAGGTCTTGTTTCCTCACCTTTGCTTGATTGTAGATCCTCTTTCAAGCTTTAAGAATCAACTTAGTATCACTATTATATCACTAGAAGACCTAATCAAGTCGATAGAATTTAATTAGAATTAATTCTAATTTTTAAAGCTTGCTGTTAACTGGGGGTCGCAGGACGGGTCGCAGGTAGGGTAGCAGTTTTTTGCAACCCCCTGTAGTAGGGTCGATGCCAGGGTCGGATGTTCCATTGACCCTGTGTCACACCCCAATTCTGCACTGTTCAGAATGGTGTGATGAACCGCTAGCAAACCCACGGTTCAACCAGGATCTCAGACAGACGATATCCATTTTATATAAACCTCATACATCCACATTAATAATCAGAGTAAATACACAATAGCGGAAGTCTTATAGTAAAATGAACTGAGAAATCTAACTGTGATAATCATATTTAAATAATAAATTATTCTGTATCAACTAAGACATAAATAAATATCAATTACATGTCTTTACTAAATCCAAGTAATGAAAATAAAATCTAATCGAATACGCATGAGTTGCACTCGCAAGAGGAGTCATGCGTATCCACTTCGTCTTCAACTTCTATCGCCGTCATGTGCCCATACACTGGAGCATTGACATAATCTTTGACGGTAGTACTTGCATCATCAACTAAAAATATTCGACGTCGAGGGGGTGAGCACACATCATGGCTCAGTGAGCAAACAAAACAATGCAACAATACATATGCATGCATTCAATTCATATCTTTGGTCTAGTTTTAAGTTTGCAATGCGCAATAGAAAGGTTCGGTGGTCAAAGGTTAACGTTTATTGGCCCCTCCTCTATACACAGGGTGTGGAAGTCCGCCCAAAGGTTAACGTTTATTATTGTCCCCATCCACCCTACCATGAACATTGTACAACAAAGGTTAACGTTTATTGCTGTACAACGCCATACCAACACGTAAGCCCCTGCTGGCGAGGGCTTGCAAACTGGGCTCGCAACTAACCAATCCTAATGCCAAACAGTGTATCCAAGGCCTCACCCCAAAGATCCCCTCGGAACGTCCATAGAGATAGAGCTAAGGCCCCCCGGTAGAGTCAGAGACTACAAGGACCGAGACCACCTCCCCTGATACTCTACGACGTAATAGTTCTGCTAAAGTAATGGCGATACGACGATGCTAATGCACAAGACTTGAGTTAGAGATAGAGCTAGAATGCTGAGGCCCAGCCTATGACACCCCCCCTGATACTCGCCCGCATCAAGTACATCAACCACACACATACTTTCACATGCCTATTCCTATCATCATCATCATCATCATCATGTTATAAACAATAAAATAAATATGCATGAACAAATAATAGAAATATTGGATGACATGTTGTATGCACATTACGAACATATTCATATAGAATCAAGCATAGCATTGGACTCAGAAATAAAAATAGTTTGTTATTAATCAATTAGTTTTTAGGTCTTGTTTCCTCACCTTTACTTAGTCATAAGTCCTCGTTCAAGGTTTAAGAATAACCTTTATATTGATATTATATTGCTAGAAGACCTAACAAAGTCGATAGAATTTAATTAGAATTAATTTTGATTTTAAAAACCATGCTGTTAACTGGGGGTCGATGCTAGGGTTAGAATCTTGATCAACCCTGGGTGCGACCACCCCTATTATGGGCTTCCCGAACACTGGGGGTCGATGCTCAGGGTCTGGTAGGGTCGATTGGCCATCGACACCCCATGTGACCCCCTGTGGGTTTTGTCAATTTCTCTTCCTTCAGTCCATTCTTCGTGTTTGGGGTCCTATGGCTTACTCCTATAGTCCATTCCACACTTGTTCTATGGCCTAAAATCGTGATTCATTCACCTATATGGCTTTCATGACTTTCCCCATGATTTTTCATGAAAACCTAACCATGGGTAGGTGATTTGGGTTTCTCCGAGGTCACACCCTCTTCATTATCTACACTAAGGTCTTTAGAAATTCATGGAAGTAGTATCCATACCTGAGAAGAATACTCCTTCTCTTCAACTCTTCACCTTTTGCCTTCTTCTCTTCTTTCCTTCTCTTCTTCTTTTCTTCCTTCTCTTCTCTTTCTCTCAATTCAATTAGGGTTCTAAAAGGAGTGAAAGAGGCTTAGGGACGTCCTATTTATAGAGTAGAAACTCCTAAAATAAGTCTCATTGAGATTAGGAAGGAATCCCATTGAAATTAGGAAAGTTTCCTAATTTCTGGTTCATGCTGTTTTTACCGAGTACCGGGGGTCGATAGGGGGGTCGGAGATCCCGTCGACCCCTGGTCCTTAAAATGTCCGACCCCCCATGTAAAACTGGGGGTCTGACTTCTATATTGGGGGGGTCCGACCCTCCCTTGCTGGGTATGCGACCCTCCCCTTATTTTAAGTGTTTTTGGGTCAGTTTAATACCTGGGATCGTGATCCCCTTCACGCACTTGGTCCATTTGGCTCAACCATGATGGGTAGACCTGGTTCAAGGTGGTAAGACCGGGTTAGTTTGATACGGGTCTTACACCATGGGTGCGACCACCCCTTTTTCTGGACTTCTCAAATACTGGGGGTCGATGCTAGGGTTTGGTAAGGTCGATTCTCCATCGACCCCACGTGCGACCCCCCATGGGTTTAGTCAAGATTTTCATCCTACAATCCATTCTTTCGTGTTTGGGTCCTATGGCTTGCTTCTATAATCCATTCCATACATGTTCTATGGTTTAGAACATAGTTTATTCACCTACATGGTTTTAATGATCTCCTCCATGGTTTCCATTGAAACCTAACCATGGATGGATGATTTGGGTTTCTCCTAGATCATACCCTCTTCATTATCTACTCTAAGGTCTTAAGAAATTCATGGAGATAGTATCCATACCTGAGAATTTGACTTGTTTCTCTAAAGCCTTCTCTTTGGTCTTCTTCTCCACTTTCCTTCTCTTCTCCTTCTCTTCTCTTTCTCTCAATCCAATTAGGGTTCTAAAATGAGTGAAAGAGGCTTAAGGACGTCCTATTTATAGAGTAGAAACTCCAAAAATAAGTCCCATTGAGATTAGAAAAGAATCCCATTAAAATTTGGAAAGTTTCCAAATCACAATTTCTGTCGGCAGACTGGGGGTCGATGAGGGGGTCGAAGATCCCGTCGACCCTTGGTTCTAAGTTGTCCGACCCCCGGTTAGAAACTCAGGGTCTGACTTTTATATTGGGGGGGTCTGACCCTGCCTAGCGGGGTGTGCGACCCTCCCCCCTATTTTAGTGTTTTTGGGTCAGTTTAATACCTGGGATCGTTATCTCCTTCATGCACTTGATCCATGTGGCTCGACCATGACGAGTAGACCTGGTTCAAGGTGGTAAGACCAGGTTAGTTCGATACGGGTCTTACATACAGTACATCGAGTTGGAGCAGGATATGCCATTAATGGTTGAGTTACTATAGGGAAACACCTACTAAGAATCCCAGTCGGTTGTAGTCCCTAGCCATAGGATTATGATCGCATAGCCCAGAACAGATATGTTTGCCAATTTCTATGGCTACCTATGGATATCGCCAATAGTGGGAGTAACGGTCGAAAACTCGTTTCTTGGTTCTTCCCTTATCCTTTCGCGAAATACAGGGAGTAATTGCTTATTGGTAATACTGTTGCAATCGTACATTGAGTACTTGCGGGTTTGTCACGTGGCGAAGCACACATGTTTCCTTAAATGGGCGGAGTTGCTTTGAGGGTGACACAAGTTAGACCACTTATCTCCTCTTCATTGGAGGATAGAATATGTTATTAACACTTACCTATTGTAAATTTACCCATTGTGACCCTACCATAGATACCAAAGTAGAATAATCAAAGGAGCAATAGAACCATCGCTGGAGAAGAGGGTTAATTGATTTTTGCCGAGAGGTTTGCCAAAGAAGAGGGTCCTTCCTTAAAGAATAGCTGTGAGCTTTGCTAGAGAAGTGAAAAGAACAGAGGATAATAGTCGACGACGATCAAGTTATCAGTCGAAGAACACAGGTAACGGTTTGGTTTTAGTTACCCTTTCTTTTAGTTTCAGCCTGTTCCTTTATTTCTTTGTATTTTCCTTTCTTTCTATCAGAACTCAGAATGCATATGAGGTCATTCATATATGTTAGTGTGTTTGTGAGGGTAACCCTAGATTCAGGCCTAGTTTTTTGTAACCCTTTCTTTTTAGTTTTTTTTGTAATTGATTTGTTAATGTCTTCTACCTTATCTTTAGCTTAACTGCGTAAGTCATGAACATCCCTTTCCACTACCCACACTCCATTCTTTTTGAGAGAGAGAGAGAGAGAGAGAGAGAGATATTAAATTTATCTTTATTTTATTTAGTAAAGAAAATAAAAGAACATAGAGATTTTCAAATTACTAAATTTGATTTCCTTTTGTACATTGGGAATTTTTCCCTCGAAGGGTTGTGGTGGTAGTAGTGGGGGGGGGGGGTAGTTTATTTTCTTCATTAAAGCTTAGATTTAGTGGGGAAGGTGGTGCTGATTCTAAGGAGATTGGGAACATTCTTAGCTTGGCTTTTTGTGCAGTTTTGTTGATGGATTGGACAACAAAGTGTTAAACAGCTCATTCTTTTTTATTTTTTGAGGATCATGGATTGATGGGGTCATATCTTTGTCAAGAGTTCGAGAATCGGAGGGCTGGCTATTTTT
Source organism: Protea cynaroides (assembly GCA_028583415.1). Taxonomy (NCBI): domain Eukaryota; kingdom Viridiplantae; phylum Streptophyta; class Magnoliopsida; order Proteales; family Proteaceae; genus Protea; species Protea cynaroides. Next base: position 66,515,866 of record CM053273.1, read on the forward strand.
GTCCAGCAACTTTAATGTACTGTTGTCCCAGGCTCTGCTTTGTTTTTTACTTTGTGTTAGCACTTAGCAGAGTGAGGAAGGAGGAAGACAAAACCGTTAAGAGGTGTATCAAGTAGTTCAAACTAGCTTTAGGGTAAAAAAATTTGTCGGAGATAAAAACGGAGGGGGTTACTTTGCCATCACCGGAGAAGATAAAGATTACCGTTGGGAACAACTAATGCTGACTCCTGCTCACATTTGGCGGAGATGTTTACTGCTCACAAAAAACCTAAATAAAATGATGAATGATGAGTTTATAAAGAATCGTAAATGTGATGGCAAATCGTTATTTTCTTGTCAATTTATCGAGGAGGGTAATTGAGTAATTTTGCATTTTTTATTTGTTAACTCAATATGAAGGGGTACTGGTAATATTATTGGCAAAGTTGGGGGTTGGATGACAAAAAAGGAAAATATAGGGGGTGGGTGAAATTTTTCCATTTTTTTAGGTGAACATAATTGTATTAAAAAACGGAGGAAAGAATATGCACACGAGGCCTCCAACTGAGAGGCAATTACTATCATTTATTTATATTTAATCTATATTTACTCAACTTTTCTGTCTTAAACTTCTTTTTTGATTCCCTTTGAAGTAAATTTTAAGGATTGCATGTATATGCACCCTTCATGGGACTCCATCACAATCTTTATCCAATGGGTCCCACACTTTAGAGGTGAGTCCCATGCCCCATGGGTGGTGATGGAATCCCATAGAGAGTACACGTATGTACATGTAGATACCTGTTTTCATAAACTTTCACCCTTCTTTCTCCCTTGAATTTTCAAAATGCCTCAAGTACCAGACTACCAATATATGCGAGCAGTTTTTCCCCTTTACAAATAAATTGGTTCAATCATAGTGATTGTGTTGATAACATATATTACCCTCTAATAAGAAAGTGACACGAGTCTTGAATAGTGTCAAGCGTACTTGGATCCGACATCTTACAAAAGAGTGACACGTGCCCCAACACTTGTCGAGCAAACAAAGGATCAATCCATACTATGCCGAGGAATAAGGAAGCGGTCGAAGACATGTACTTAGTAACTATCTTTACAACCACCCACATCATATGACTTCTGTAAAAGTCAATGAATGGTCTACTATTGGCAGTAGGATCATCATCCAAAGGCTAAGTTCATAACTGCCACTAAAATACCTTCCGGTCAGTTATCATTATGCTCCTAACCATCACAAGGGTAATTTTGGCATCTCCATCTTATACAAAGTTACCTACATACACCCACAGACTCAAAGGTATGGGGACGAACAATTTTCTAGCCTAACTTATACTCAAGCCTTACCCCATATCTTAAGAAGTATTTGTTTTTACTTCACTTCATATTGCTTGCTCTATCACTAACTTAATTAATAAAGTGACCACTGGATTACCCAATCCACCTCTCTATGATCTTTCTTTATGTACTCAGGGTATATTTCTATAGGAGAACTTGGCTAGACCAATTTCAGCAGCAACAAATTGGAAAATCAACCAAGCTATTTCATTGAACCAAATAAATAAAAAAATAAATAAATAAGAAAGTGTTATCATAGGGGGAAAGAGGAAGATAAAGAGGAGTGGACACAATTCAAGCTTTTGGTTGTTCTTGCAAACTCCCATCATAAGTCTTTAGAACAAATCTAAAAATCTCTCTCTAGTATAAACTTAGGTTTCAGGCTCAATTTGCTTTAATTTTTTTTGTTGCAATCTATCCAATTAATAAAATTTCCATACCTATGTTTTCGAAACTATATTACTTTTATTTTATAAATAAATATTTTATCAAACTAAAAAAAAAAAAAATAGAAACAAATTAACTATAAAAGATGGAAATTGTTGATAGCGTATCCTACTCACCAATGAAGAGGTAACACATGTCATGCATGAAGCAATTCCACTCCTTCGAGGAGACATACACACGTTATCAGTACTTGGCATATGGTTACTAGAATCCTATCGATAAATGAACTTTATCCACACACTGCATGGGAATAGGAGAAGAGTCCAGAGGCGCAATCTGGGCCATCACCTCCACTATCTATGATGTTTATTGGACTCCTAGAGAATGGCAGATAGGTCGTTTCCCACTCATGAGATCATAATCCAACGGTTACATATTATAACTAACTCAACCACTAAATAGTGTATCCGGTTCTAACCAGACATACTGTAAGTCTATATAAACACTCCACGGTCACCGGTAATTGGGGATACATTCTTTTCTACTCTAAGAATACTCAAGCCTTACCCTACTCTCTAAAGAGTTTACGGACTCTCGTAATCTCCGTACTACTTGCTTTGTTACTGACTTAATCGTCGGAGTGACTTCCGGACTACCCAGTCCAACCCCCGAAGATCCTTCTTTTGTTTCAAGTTACAGGCCATGTTAGCATTCAGTTTCAACAGCGGCAGTTTGGCACCCATTGTGGTGCCCGTTTGAGTATTCTACCAATCATACGTACACTACAAGAGTTCGAGATGGTTGCCACATGCAACAACAGCCATGGAAAGAGTACATAAGTGAATGGGGCTTCATCCCGTCAGGTTCATCCCATCAGGAAGAGCCCACCAGAAATAAGGGAGTAACCCTCCCTTCTGGCTTTAATCCATTACCTGTGCCGACTTAGACAGTTATAGAGCCAGGGGCACAGTATGCAACTCAGGAACAACTGCATACCATTTCGGCACGGTTAGCCACTATTTCCCAGTTGGTCATGCCTGCTGGGGCAGTCTGGGAAAATCAGGTAACCAAGGTCTATCTGCGATCACGAAGGCAAGAACCAGGGGGACCTAGTCGATCTCGACAATCACATTGATTAGAGAGATCACCTCTCAGCCAGCAACCTCCAAGGGGGTAATTCCATCTTTATCATTGACACATCGTCATGCTGAGGACAAAGTGTCATCCACAAGAAATACTCCCCGAGTGTCTGTCCATGACAAACTCGGGGAGAGGGGAGAGGGGAGGGGGGAGTGAGAAGATCTCATGGAAGAGTTCCAATACCTCCACCAGAAGGAAGTGTTCAAGCAAGGTTAGATGCTGCCTATTCTGAAAGGGCAGCAGTTGACCGAGTTGCAATAGAGCGAGCTGTAGCAGAAAGAGTGGTTGTAGACCTATTAGCAGCCGAGCATGCCACAATAGAGTGTATTTTTGCTGAGAGATTGGCTGTCAAGTTGGAAGCTACAGCGGCAAATGCAAATGTCGCATCCATAAATACAAACACCCTGGCAGCCAGCCTCATAGTCTCAGCACCTACAAGGCTCAATATATAACCGACTGCACCAACTCCACAGCCTGGGACCATAGAACATTAGTTGGTGACTCTCCAAGCTTGAATGAATGAGATGGAGAAAAAGCAAGTGGGGTTCTCTGCCTTGACAAAGAAAAAGGAATATTAGGCCGACATGGCTCTCGCCACAAAGGTCATGAGGATGCCATTACCTAAGCACTTCACCATGCCTAAGGTTGACGCATACAATGGTACCATAGACCCTTCTCCCCCCCCTTTCTGTCGATGCCATTCTTTGCAGGGCTTTCCCTACAACTCTCAAAGGCCCAAGACTATGGTTCAACAACCTACCAGTGCACTCTATTAAGAATTTCGATTCTTCAAGGACTTGTATGTTAGAGATCCAACCAACAGTGCTCTTCGCATGGGTACTTGAGAGCATGAGGAGACTCTCATGGGCTTGGCCACACTTTGCATCTAGCTCTAGTTTCGGATGAGCTTCTCCCAATTATGTGCTTATCTCTGGCGAGTGAGTGAAAGGCATGGCAACGGACTCTCAAAGGCCCAAGACTATGGTTCAACAACCTACCCGGGCAAATATAGATAAGGTTGCCCTCCCCTATTAAGGCCCAAAGTGATTAGTTGACCGATTGATTCTTTGAACACTTCCAAGCACAAACGACACCCAAGAAGACAGTCGTCAACTTGATGGCTATAAAACAGAAGTCGGACTAGTCATTGAGGACATTCCTCAACAACCTATTGTGAATCTCTCATTGTACCAAAATTAGATCATCGATCTACGGTCTGGATTTAATTTATCTCTTTAAAAATGTATCAAGAACAAATCCTCAATCTAATGACTCAGATTCATCCCACATCAACTATCATAATCATACTAGGTAATCAATGGCTGAGATCTCATGCATATCATGTTCAGACTTAGATCCAATGGTTCAGATTCATCTAATTACTCATAATGTTAATCCAACGGTTTAGATTTATTTAATCACTCATCATGAAAATCCAACGGTTCAGATTCATCTAAATAAATCATAATGACAATCCAACAGCTTAGATTCATTTAAAACACTATGATGATAATCTAACAGTTCAGATTCATTTAAATCACTCATGATGATAATCCAACGATTCAGATTCATTTAAATCACTCATGATGATAAAAAATCAAAATCTATATCCAATGGCTCATATTTAATCATTAATATCATCAATATCAAAACAAAAATGACATCCAATGGCTGAGATTTAATCATTAATATAATCAATATCAAAACAAAAATGACATCCAATGGCTGAAATTTAATCGTTAATATCATCAATATCGAAACAAAAAATGACATCCAATTGGCTGAGATTTAATCATTAATATAATCAATATCAAAACAAAAAAATGAGATCCAATTGGCAGAGATCAATATTAATAAAAATGATTTTTTTTTAAAAGCAAGGGCATCAGATCAATAAGGAGAGAGGATTTCAGTGGCAGTGGGTTTTTTCCAGGTGTATATGGGGTGGCAGGAATATTGGGTTTGAAGGGGATATGTAGGTCGAATGGTTGATCATAGGGGATCAATGCTCAAGGGTTATGTGTTGGAACCTTGACCAAGTTAAGGTTGTCATTGTTGGCAACTGGTAGACATGATGTGAGAGAACCATTGAAGAAAGCTGATAAGAAAGTCCAAGAAAGAAGAGAGAGAAAGAAGAGAGAGAAAATGGAGGAGAGAGAAAGAGGAGAGAGAGTGGGGACCAGGAGGATCCCACTTTGGGAGGCCAGCACCAGCCGAGCGCACAGCAGGCAGCCGAGTGCACAACACCAGCCGAGTGCACAACAGGCAGCCGAGTGCACAGCACCAGCCGAGCGCACAGCAGGCAGCCGAGTGCACAACACCAGCCGAGTGCACAGCAGGCAGCCGAGTGCACAACACCAGCCGAGCGCAGCGGCGCCCACGCACAGCCTAGCGCACACACAAAAGCAGCCGAGCGCACAACACCAGCCGCGCCGGGCAGCCGAGTGCACAACACCAGCCGCCGCAGCAGCCGAAGTGCACAACACCAGCCGAGCCAAAGGCAGCCGAGTGCGCAGCACCAACCGAGCGCAAACGGCGCGCGGCGCACAGCACTAGCCGCGCGCACAGCACCAGCCGAGTGCACACCAGGCAGCCGAGTGCACAGCACCAGCCGAGCGCACAGTTGGCAGCCGAGTGCACAGCACCAGCCGAGCGCACAGCAGGCAGCCGCACGCACAGCACTAGCCTCACAGCAGGCAGCCGAGCGCACAGCAATAGCCGCGCGCACAGCACCAGCCGAGTGCACAGCAGGCAGCCGCGCGCATCATCTGTTCGCTGAAATGCCACAATGAGGCAGCGGGATCTGACCGATCTGACGGTCCAGAGGAGATCCCGCCGTTTACTGACCGATCCAACGGTCTGATTCAATTGATTCTTTCTCCGCCAATCAAAACTCGACAATGGTGTACGGTGGGTCAGACGAGGGCGCGCTACGGTGCTTCGCGCCGCATGGAATCAGCCCAGAAGATTCCATTTGGAATAATCTGATCGGCCGAACTTCAAATGGCCATATCTTGGCCGTCCGATCTCCAATTGAGGTGATTCAAAAGCCCACGAGCTTCTCTCTCCATGTAGAACCTGTTAGAACGAAGAAACCTGGTTTTTTAAGAGCTAAGCTGTGGGTTTTGGGGAAAAGTATGATTTGGGGCTTTCTTTGAAGAAGAAATCATTCTCCACCTTCTTCCATCTGATACACATGAGTATTTGAACAGTTTGGAGTGAAGTGTGAGTGTGAATGATAGCTTGATATGAATGATGGTGTGCAAGATGCATTGGAAGAATGCCGGAGTTCCATTCTACTAACGAAGCGTATCTATCACTACTGGAGAGCTTGAAACATCTATTTTGTGAGTACCAACCTTGTTGTGTTCACGCTGGGAAGGTAATCACGCACGTAAACCTTGCATTGTGAGATTCATTATGTTGGGAAGGATTTGTATACATTACATATCAATTTCATTGTAACCTGTCAAGTTGGGGCTTGATAGGATTGAGGGTAGTTGCCCAGAATCCCAAGTTGCAGCTTGGATTACATTGGTGGTAGCACCAAGTTGTTGTAGCAGCAGAAAAACTATTGAAGTAGCGTATTGGGTATAATACGAAACCCTAGTTAGGGTATTGCCCCGTGGAGTAGCCATCACAGTGTGTGATAGGTGAACCACGTTATATGGTGTGCCTTGTGGTTGTGAATATTTTATTGTATATGTGAAGTGCGTGAGTTGCAGGTCTGGGTGTACACACTAGGTAGGCCAAGCCTCTGGTATGGATACCTGTAGGTGTGTGGCATGGTGTGTTACATAAAATGTGTAAATGAACAGATGTGTGAACTAGTCAGCAGCTCAAGGCAGCAGTGTTCAATCAGTAGGGACAGACCTCACATAGTTGGGAAGAATTTTAGTGGGTACTGATTCACCCCCCCTCTCAGTGTCAACCTGGGAATCACAATTGGTATCAGAGCTGAGTTCCCTAGGGAGGAAGACTAACAACTTCGGGTACAGGCAGAAGCGAGAGGTTGCAAAAATGGCATTCAATGAAGATAACCACATGCATGAAAGAATTCCTCTGTTTGACGGATCAAACTACAGTGTATGGAAAGTCATGATGGAAGTATATCTTATATCTCAAGGCTATGGAGTCTGGCTGGCAGTAAAGAATGGATACACACATCCCACGTAAAGACATCACGGATGCAGGAGAAATGAAAAAAAGGGAAAATGAAGCCAAATGTCCACAGCCCTTCTAGCATCTCTTGTTAGCAATGAGCTCACCAGAGTTATCAGCTGTCCTACCTCCAAAGAAATTTGGGACAAGCTAAAAAGTGTGCATGAAGGAGATAACAAGATAAAAGAGGCTAAGTTACAAATCCTGAGATCTCAGTTTGAGAGTCTGAAGATGTCTGAAGGAGAAACCATTGAGTTCTATCTCAACCGGGTGAATGGCATCACAAATGCAATCAGAGCATTGGGTGAAGAGATAAAGGAGATACATGTTGTCAAGAAAATCCTAAGGACCTTGCCCAAGCTATATAATGCCAAGGTATCTGTGCTTGAAGAGATGGACACCTTGGATTCCCTGACCATTGATGATTTACATGGTATTCTGACGACCTATGAAATGAGAATGGTTGATGAAATCCCTACAGAGAAGGAAGCAGCTTTTAAAGCCATGAGAAAGTTGAAGATCAAAGAATCAAGTGAAAAATCAAAAGCAAAAGAGATTAGTGAGTCCGATGACTTAAATGTTTCAACTGTGGAGGACTAGGACACTTTGCATCAAAATGTCAAAAGAAAGGAAGAGTATATGACTCTGATGATGAAGACCCCAAGGAGAGTCATGACAAGAAAGGTAAAAGAAAATTCATACCAAAAAGGAGAAGTCTGTTGACCAAGAAGAATCAATCCTCAGATGAGTCAGAGGAGGAAGATGACTGTGAGACTCTGTTCATGGTCAGATTTGATGAAATGCTTGAGAACAATGAAGCTGCCAAAGGGAAGGATGATCTTGAGGATGAGGCCAATCTTGAAGCTGAACTATACTCAGCCCTTACAGATCTCAGAGATGAAAGGAAGAAAAACAAAAGATTAAATGACAAGTACAATGAAGCAACTGAGCTCATAAGTACTTTCAAAATCTCAAATGAAAAAGCAAAGAAGACTGAAAATGATCTCGAAAATGCTCTATCCTTAAAAACAAATGAGTGTGCAAAGCTTGAGGAAGAAATTCTAATATTAAAAACAAAGCTTGCAAAGTGTATGAAGAAAAAGAAAAGTTACAAGGAAGCTACTACCTCATCTCCATTGGTGTCTGACCAAGAGACTGAAGAAGAAGAAAATGTGCTTGATGAAATCTTAAGTTATCAAAGATCCTCTCATAATAAGATAGGACTTGGATATGAAGAGCAGAGGATAGAGAAAACTAAGGGTAAAGGATTTGCTGAGGACCCCATTGTTTTTGTTAAGGCAAAACAAAAGAAGTCAAGTGCTGAAAATTATTTGAAGAACAACACTGACAAAGAAGGTTTCACAATAGTAAATAAATTCATGAAAGGAGATAGTTTCAAAGGATACTGCTATGGGTGTAATGGTTATGGACATAGAGTTGCAAAGTGCAGAAGACAAACCATACAACCAGTACTTACAAGCAGAAATAGATTTGCACCTTTAGTTGAAGAAAGAATTGAATGCTTCAGGTGTCAAAAGTTTAGGCACATAGCCAGATATCGCCAAACCATCCTTCCATCTCAAAGGCAACCTAGAAGGAATGTCAGAAGAAATCCCCCCAGGAGACAAGCTCAGAGAGAAGAAAGGGCTATGGAGGAAAGAGTTAGAAAACCCATTACAGTGAAAGAAAATGCAATATGGGTTGAGAAAAACAAGAAGAAAAGTAATACATCCTTCATTGTGCAGGCAGCCTTTAAGGCCAACAGTAGGCCCTTGCCATGGATTCTTGATAGTGGATGCTCTACTCACATGACAGGCAATAAAGAAATTTTCTCAAGTCTAAATACTGAAGAAAGTGGATCAGTTAGATTTGGAAATAATGATGGTGCAAGAATTGAAGGAAGAGGAACTGTTAACATCAATAGTGGAAAATTGAAATCTCATAATGTATTGTATGTCAATGGCCTAAAACATAATCTTCGAGTGTCGGTCGGGTCCGTGATCGGGGTAATGAAGTGACTTTCACTAAAAATGGTTGTGCGGTTAAAAGTATTGCAAAAGGAAAGATTGTGGCACATGGAGTCGAACTCGAGGCAACTTATATGTTCTCTCGGAGACAAATGACAATAAATGTTTGATGAGTCGGGATGATGAGAACTGGCTGTGGGGCACATAAATTTCAAGAACCTTGCCAAGATAAGTAGACAAGAGTTAGTGAGAGATCTTCCCATTTTGAAGGTTCCAGAAAATCATGTATGTGGACCATGTCAGAAAGGAAAGCAGGCAAGAGCAACATACAAGTCAAAGGAGTTTCATGTCAGCAAACCACTTGACCTAATTCACACAGACTTATGTGGGCCCATGAGAACCCAAGCCATTGGAGGAGAAAGGTACTTTATCTTATTCATTGATGAGAACTCTAGGATGACCTGGGTGATGTTTCTGAAGGACAAAACTGAAGCTCTTGACAAGTTCAAAGCATTCAAGAAGAGAGTGGAAAATGAGACAGGAAACACAATTAAGTGTTTAAGGTCTGATCAAGGCAAAGAATTTACATGGAATGAATTCACCAAATTTTGCAATGAAAGTGGGATCAGAATTCAACATTCAGCAGCCGAAACACCTCAAGAAAATGGAGTGGTTGAAAGAAAGAACGAAAAGGTGCAAGAAATGGCTAGAACTATGATGGCAGAAAATAACACAGCAAAACATTTCTGGAGAGAAGGCATCTATACTGCAGTGCATATCACCAACAAATGTCTACTAAGGCCTCATGAGAACAAAACACCTTATGAATTGTGGTTTGGGAGGAAAGCTACAGTGAAGTATCTCAAGGTTTTTGGTTCAAAGTGTTACATCAAGAGGAAGGAAGAAAATCTTGGCAAGTTTGATGACAGAGCTGATGAAGGCATATTTTTAGGATACTCTTTCAAAAGCAAGGCTTACAGATGTTACAACAAGAGACTAAACAGGGTGGTTGAAAGTTATGATGTCAGAGTTGATGAACAATTACCCTACTCCAAGAGAGCTGAGCCAGAAAGTACAGTATTTGAAGAACTTAAAGATAATGAAACAGGGGCAGCTAAAAAGGGACAACAATCAGAGATAGAATCAGAATTACAAGAAGTTGAGGTGGAAATGCAAAAGGATGGAAGACCAAAGGACAACAAATGGTTAAGGATTCATCCAAATCATCAAATAATTAGAGATCCCAATGCTGGGATGCAAACTAGGAAAATGAAGACAACTACTTTCTCCTTATTGTCAGAAGTTGAACCCAAGACTGTATATGAGGCTGGCAAGGATGAGAGCTGGATGAAAACCATGAATGAAGAGCTTGATCAAATTGAAAAGAATAACACATGGGAGTTAGTTCCAAGACCAACAGACAAAAATGTAATTGGCACAAAATGGGTCTTCAGGAATAAGTTGAATGAAGATGGAAAGGTGGTCAGAAACAAGGCCAGACTGGTGTGTAAAGGTTATGCCCAAGTGGAAGGAATTGACTTTGAGGAGACTTTTGCTCCAGTGGCTAGACTTGAGTCCATCAGGATGTTCTTAGCTCTGGCAGCTCACAAAGGTTTCAAGGTGTACCAAATGGATGTCAAATCTGCATTTTTAAATGGTAATCTTGAAGAAGAAGTGTATGTTGAGCAACCTGAGGGTTTTCAGCTTTGTGATGATGGAAATAAGGTGTGCAAACTGAAGAAGGCCTTATATGGGTTGAAGCAAGCTCCAAGAGCCTGGTATTCAAGACTGGACACTTATTTGCATCAATTGGGTTTGCGAAGGGGAATAGTGGACAGCAATCTGTATGTCATGACAGAAGATAGTAGTCAGCTGGTAGTTGTGGTCTATGTGGATGACATCATCTTTGGAGGACATTGTGACAAGCTATGTAAAAAATTTGCTGAGAAAATGAGGACAGAGTTTGAAATGTCTATGCTAGGGGAGTTATCCTATTTTTTGGGTCTACAAGTTCAGCAGAGGCAAAATGGCATCTTCATCTCTCAAATGAAGTATACCAAGGAGATGTTGAAGAAATTTGTGATGGAGGACTGTAAATCAGTAGGGACACCAATGACAGTGAATATCAAGCTGAGCTCAGAAGATGATTCACCAACAGTTGATCAGACATTGTATAGGTCAATGATTGGCAGTTTATTGTATTTGACAGCTTCAAGGCCTGATATTTTGCAAGCAGTTTGCCTGGTAGCCAGATTCCAGGCTTGCCCAAAGGAGACTCATCTGATGGCAGTGAAGAGAATACTCAGATATTTGAAAGGCACAACAGACTATGGATTGTGGTATCCAAAGATTAGAAGTTTCACTTTGACAGCATTTTCAGATGCAGATTGGGCTGGTAGCATTGATGACAGAAAGAGCACTAGTGGTGGTGCATTCTTTTTGGGAGAGAGCTTAGTAGCATGGCACAGCAAGAAACAAGAATCTGTTTCCTTATCTACAGCAGAGGCAGAGTACATAGCAGCGGCAGCTACATGCACTCAAGTAATCTGGATGAAAAGACAGATGTCAGATTTCAGTATTACTAGTGCGGAGCCAGTGATCATCAAATGTGACAACATGAGTGCAATTAACATCTCCAAGAATCCGGTGCAACACTCAAGAACCAAACACATTGATATAAGATATCATTATTTGAAGGACAAGGTGCTTGAAGGGGAAGTGAGACTGGATTTTGTTCCTACAGTAGACCAGGTGGTAGACATCTTCACCAAGGCTCTTCGAAATGACTCTTTTGAGAAACTCAGAGACGAGCTAGGAGTGGTGACTCTTGGCACACGGTAGATAGCACATGTGCAGGGTCAGTTGATGCCTACATAGCATCACTTTTCATCTGTAGAATTGGAAAGATGCGGTGGGCACTCCTACATGTGAGGCTATGTAAGGGGAGTTCATATGAAGGGGGAGTATTTTTGTTTATATGTCCTTTGGAACTTGTTGTCAAAGGGGGAGAAAGGATGTGTGCAAAGGGTGTGTGCAGGACCAAGTTAAGGTTGTCATTGTTCGCAACTGGTAGACATGATGTGAGAGAACCATTGAAGAAAGTTGATAAGAAAGTCCAAGAAAGAAGAGAGAGAAAATAGAGGAGAGAGAAATGAGGAGAGAGAGGGGGACAGGGGGGACCCACTTTGGGAGGCCCACTTTGGGAGGCCAGTGCACACAGCCCGCACGAGGGCACAGCCCGAGTGCACAGCACCAGCGGAGCGCACAGCAGGCAGCCGAGTGCACAGCACCAGCCGAGCGCACAGCAGGCAGCCGAGTGCACAGCACCAGCAGAGCGCACAGCAGGCAGCCGAGTGCACAGCACCAGCCGAGCGCACAGCAGGCAGCCGAGTGCACAGCACCAGCCGAGCGCACAATAGGCAGTCGCACGCACAGCAGGCAGCCGAGTGCACAACACCAGCCGAGCACACAGCAGGCAGCCGAGCGCACAGCAGGCAGCTGCGCACACAACACTAGCCGCACGCACAGCACCAGCCGAGTGCACAGCAGGAAGCCGAGTGCACAGCACCAGCCGAGTGCACAGCAGGCAGCCGAGTGCACAAAGACCGGCGCGCACAGCAGGCAGCCGAGTGCACAGCACCAGCCGAGCACACAGCAGGCAGCCGCGCGTGTAGCACTAGCCTTGCGCACAGCAGGCAGCCGAGCGCACAGCAATAGCCGTGCGCACAACACCAGCCGAGTGCACAACAGGCAGCCGCGCGCATCATCTGTTCGCTGAAATGCCACAATGAGGCAGCGGGATCTGACCGATCTGACGGTCCAAAGGAGATCCCACCGTTTACTGACCGATCCAACGGTCTGATTCAATTGATTCTTTCTCCGCCAATCAAAACTCGACAACGGTGTATGGTGGGTCAGACGAGGGTGCGCTACGGTTCTTTGCGCCGCATGGAATCAGCCCAGAAGATTCCATTTGGAATAATCTGATCGGCCGAACTTCAAATGGCCATATCTTGGCCGTCCGATCTCCGATTGAGGTGATTCAAAAGCCCACGAGCTTCTCTCTCCGTGTAGAACCTGTTAGAGTGAAGAAACCTGGTTTTTGAAGAGCTAAGCTACGGGTCTTGGGGAAAAGTATGATTTGGGGCTTTCTTTGAAGAAGAAATCATTCTCCACCTTCTTCCATTTGATACACATGAGTATTTGAGCAGTTTGGAGTGAAGTGTGACTGTGAATGATAGCTTGATGTGAATAATGGTGTACGAGATGCATTGGAAGAATGCCAGAGTTCCATTCTACTGATGAAGCGTATCTATCACTACTAGAAAGCTTGGAACATCTATTTTGTGAGTACCAACCTTGCTGTGTTCACGCTGGGAAGGTAATCACGCACGCAAACCTTGCATTGTGAGATTCATTATGTTGGGAAGGGTTTGTATACATTACATATCAATTTCATTGTAACCTGTCAAGTTGGGGCTTGACAGGATTGAGGGTAGTTGCCCAGAATTCCAAGTTGCAGCTTGGATTACATTGGTGGTAGCACCAAGTTATTGTAGCAACAGAAAAACTATTGAAGTAGCGTATTGGGTATAATACGAAACCCTAGTTAGGGTATTGCCCCGTGGAGTAGCCATCACAGTGTGTGATAGGTGAACCACGTTATATGGTGTGCCTTGTGGTTGTGAATATTTTGTTGTATATGTGAAGTGCGTGGGTTGTAGGTCTGGGTGTACACACTAGGTAGGCCAAGCCTTTGGTATGGATACCTGTAGGTGTGTGGCATGGTGTGTTACACGAAATGTGTAAATGAACAGATGTGTGAACTAGTCAACTCAAGGCAGCACAGCTAAGACAGACAGCTAAAGGCAGCAGTGTTCAATCAGTAGGGACAGACCTCACATAGTTGGGAAGAATTTTAGTGGGTACTGATTCACCCCCCCCCCCTCAGTGTCAACCTGGGAATCACATTATGGTATGGGTAGTAATGGATCAGAAAGTTGGGTCTCAAGTAAGATGGTTATGGGGTGTTGATGCAGTTCGGTTAGGGTGGTGCTATAGAGGGTGGTTTTAGCTGAGGTAAAACAAGAGAGTGGGTGATTTGTGGATGATTGCTCCTGGGGGTTGATGCAGGTGCTCGGTGGGAAGTCTCAGGTAGGTGGCCGTAGGTTAGGTCTCGGATTTGCATGGGGAGTAGGTTTATGAAGAAGTAGGGAGTGGGTACTTTGTTAGGGGTTAGGTCACCTAGGTGATCCGTGGCTGGGTGTGTAAATGCATGGAGGTGTCAGATTAGTATGGGGGCTCCTAGAAGGTAAGCCAGGTGGCTAGGTTTTGGTTTTGGTTTAGAATGAGTGGGTTTTTGGTTGCCATGGGTTAATGGTTGTCGGTGGGTGAAAGTTAAGGGGTACAGGTGGTGCAATGGTTGGTGAGTTGGGTCTGGCTGGGCTTAAGTGTCGTATGGCTGGTTAAGTGAGGGGGTTCACATGCATATGGAGGGAGTTAGGTGTATGGGGTTTAAGCAGGTCTCGATGGGTTCTGGTCTACAGAAGGTGTGTTGGCCTTGGGGGTATGGACTGGTGTAGTGTAGGGTTAGTCGTTAGAAGCAAAAGCGTGTCGATTATGGGGTGGAAGAGTTGTGGTAATGGAGATGGAGACTGTGTGTTAGTGTTTAGGTGTAACAGGTGATAACAGGTGATAACAGGTGGTGTCTTGGGGTTATTCTTGGCAAGTGTTGGTTGACTGATGGTAGGTGGGTGAGAGGGATTGCCAGTATAAGATGTTGTCGGGTTTGCATGGAGGCTGGGGGTGTATGTTGTGCTGGAGTTGCAGGTTTTGTGATACTCAATTAATGGAGGGTTTATCGGGGAAAGGGATAATTTTGTCGGTGGAGGGGTATGGTTAATGGTGGGATTTATAGATGGTGGGTTGATGTTGAGTGCGGTTGATGGCAGGTCATGGGATGGGGATGAGCAGCCTCATGGTTGTAGCAGGTTAGGCTCTTACCTGTATCCTCCTTCTTTCCTTCTTGGTTCTTCTTCGTGCATCTTTTCTCTCTCTCAGTCTCTTTCTCTCGGTTCTTGCTTATCTTCTCTTCTCCTTTCTTCTTGATATCTCTTTAGACCTCTCTTCCTTCTGTTATCTTCACCGAGTGCTCCCTCTCCCATGCTCTATGAGTCCCTCTTTATTTTCGGTTCTTTTCTCTTAGGTTTTTTTTTTATCTCTCCCGAATACCTTCTCTCTTCTCCTGGTTTTTTCTCAATTTTCTTCTAATAACTCTCAGTTGAGTCTCCTAGTCTCTTTCTTTTGATCTCTTATCTTTCTAAGATATCTCTCCCTCGGCTCACTCTCTTTCCCTTCTCTTCATTGCATTATTTTTCTTTCTTTTTTCCTTTCTTCGCATTCTTTGTTCTTTCTATTTCATATCTCTCACTCTCATTTCATAATAGGAACATTAGGCCAGCAGTCCTCTCTTCCTTTTTTGTTTTTTTTTTTCTTGTTTCTTTTCATACATGGGACTGGACCAATTCGGTCTGGACTGGTCTGGGCTAGGTTAAGCTAGACTGGTCGAGGTTGACTGGGCTGGATTGACTTAGGTTGATCGGACTGGACTAAGACTAGTTTTTCTTTCTCTTTCTATCATTTTATGAGTCATTTCGGTTTTCATTCACTCTATGGAATTTTTCAGCTGACCTTGTCCTAGATTTTTTGCTTTCATACTGAAGGGGACTAAAAATGGAACTTGAATCGCCTGAGTTGGATGTTGGATGATCAAGATATAGTGATTGGTAGTTCGATCAATCCAATTTATGATAATTTATTTAATAAATCCTTAACTTGCAATAATTTACAAAAAGCCCCTGGGATTTTAATGCTCTTTTCAGAAAACCCCCTTGTACTTATTTCCAGATTAAAATTGCCATATTTCCTTCTTTTGACATTAGAATTGAGTGATTCTAGTCTCATTTCGAAGGTAATTCCATGACCTATGCATCCATGTAGGTTGCAACCCATGACCTTACTGTGGGTTATGCCAAAAACCACCTCAAAATCACAACTAAAAATTTAAACTTTAGAATTGGGACCTACAAACTTGTGTTCACTTAGACTCCTGCATATTGGGGATCATCTCAGTTGGGCTTAGAACATTATAGGGGCCATAGGGATTGATTGACTATCAATTTGAGAGAGTTTTACTCACCTCCCCTATACTTTCCAAACTTCCATTCACCTCCTCTCTCTTACAGTCTACACATCAGTAAGACTCTATTCGGTTGGGGATGGTAAAAATGGGGTGTTTACAACAGGAAGGTTAGAGGCTATGGGGTCATGGTAGGAAGCTTGGGAGTTGGAGGAGAAATAGAGATGGGGATGTTGACACCCGAAGAAGGAGCAGTAGAAGTCAGTTTTGGATGAAAACTCAGGGGAAAGAAGAGCAAAGCAAATAACAGGTCATCAATGGCTTCTTTATGGGGCGACTTCTTGGTGACTAGCACTTTCTGGCTAGCCTTTATTTGCTCATGGGGTTCCGGCCCTCATCATTGTCTGACCATTCTTTGATCGCCAAACCCTTATCAGAAACTACAGGGATGATGACCTCAACTTCTTGCCCTTGGCAAGGGCATCCTGGTTTGCCATTGCATGTTTATCCTTGACGTCCAACTTGGAGGGATCAAAGTTTGGCTTCCCCACCGCATGATCAAATCCAAATCTACAGTAAGTCAAATGAGTTCCAAGGTTACAAGAAATGAAACACATCTAAGAGTAAATCTTCCCAAGGCCAACTAGATCATTAGTTTTAGCTCGTCTGCTGACTTCAGCGGCTTCGCGGACTTCACCGCTACTAACCCCATCAAATGACCCAATACCAGCTAGCATACTGGGCCCTATCTTTTTTGGCTCCTGAGGCAAAGGATCCAGGAGTAGCCTCAGGGACGAGTTTGGGAACCTCATAATAGACGTCATCCCCCTTTCCAAAGTCACCTGGCACCTCGAAAAAAAGGGATAGGAGATCGAAGTCTTCCACTATCCTCTCCGTAAGAATCAACTCTATACTATCCAGGTCATATTGGGACAGTTTTGGCCTAAGATTTTGTAACACCCTAGCTTAGCTAAGATTTTAGGTAGGTTATTTTATTCCTTGTGTTGACAGGTAGAGGAAACTCAATGGAGTAATGAGGGCATTTTGGTAATTTCCACCATGTTACTAAACAGGTAAATAAATTTAATTCTAGGATTGATTAGTAGTAAATTTATGTTTATAAGACATGGGATCAATAATTATGTTGGTTATACTATCATCTATAAGTGTTGTGGTTAATTATTTTCCTTGAATAATATTATATCTTATTTATTTGTAACGTGTGAATGTATTAAGTATAAGTAGTTTGAGTTAATAATTTAAAGAGTATGATTCTTCTAGTGTGGTGGTTTCTTTTTAGAACCTAGGTACTTTGATGTCATTTGGTCTAGAGATCAAGTCTCATGGGAGAAAAGAATTATTGTTTTTATTTTTATATGATTAACTAAGTGTGGAACCCACAAGAGGTGGCTGCCCACTATTGGTTGGGTTTAGTTTAAGTTCATTTTAAATTGAAATGGCATGGTGTAGTTATGGGTTTTAGACAAGGGTATTCTTGGTCCCTAAATAAAAAGGGTACCAAGTTTACTAAAAGGTGGTGTTGTGCATGTGCTTAAATAAGAATCTACGAAGGGTATTCTTGGCTTATCACATTAGAGGATACCCTAAAGGTATGGGCACAAGACCCATGTAATGGGTTAAGTGCAGGGACCTTGTTGTCATTTGCATTTTTTGGAAAATGTAGAGTTATTTATAAATAGGATAAATATATATATTTTAACTAATCAACCATCAAAAGCTCTTTTGGACAAAAACATGAAAGGGAGGAAGCTGGAAAAATCATGAAAGAGGGGGAAAGGCTCTCGGAAAAAATTTTCTTACCTTGATTCCTTGCAAATCTTTAAAGAGTTGAAGTTGGGAGAATGAGATGGTTTTGGGAGATATATTTAGAGATTTGGGGGGTGTTTCAAGCTGAATTCGATTGGGAATGAAGGCATCTTAGTTGTCAAAATTTCTACAAGTTGGAAGGAAATTGACATTTGTAAGAGAAGCTTGGTTTTGAAGATGTTGATACAAATTTGGAAATTTCTTTGATAAACTTGAGGTAAATATTATTTTAATTTTTCCTTTTGAAGAGAGTTTTGCATTCATGGATTAAAATTTATGAGGGATTATGTTGAGGTCTCATTTAAGTCTAGGGTTTGAAGATTTATCCTTTTGGATGAAAACGTGGTTGTGAAAAAAGGGATTGTGCTTGAAATTTTGTTTGAGGTATGGATTTTCTTTTGAATGAATTAGGTGTTGTTTATTGGATGGTTTTAGGAGATGTTTTGCTGAGGCTTTTGGACCTAACTTGGGATTAGAAAGCTGGAAACTTCAAGTTCTTGAAGCAAGAAGGAAGTGCATAATTTTCCCAGCATTGCATCACAAAAAAATTTTCATTTCAAGTGAACTTGTGGAGCAATTGTAGGTGTGATTCAAGCATCCTTGTGGTAAGCTAAATGTTTTTTTATGGTTTGAGTTTAAAGTATGATAGACATAGGGAGGATCTTACATGAATTTTAAACATTTAAAGGTTGGTAATGGCAAAATTTATAAGAGAAGAAAAATTTTCAGATTTAAAGTCTCTTCTTATATTATATTTGCGTTTATGGTAGGATTTATATATCAAGAGGATTATGTATGATTAATCTTAAGGAAATTTTTGAAGTTGTAACCATTAATTAGTTCATTATTAGTGATAAAAAAAATCAGATTTTGCTAGAACCATGAAAAATTGATTTTTCCAAATAGGTTCTATTTGTGATAATGTTGGGTTGGATTTTTTGTTTTATCCTTTCATTAAGTAATGAGAAGGTATTCTTAATGTTAGATCAGTAGGTTTGAGACTTTTTTAAACCCTTTTAAAATGGTTTAAATTCTAGATTTCATAAAAGGATAATAAAGCTCAAAGTTCAAATTTTTTAAAGAGTTTTTATCACATTTAAGTGATGTGGGATTGGTGGTTTTATATTGATGAAGAATTTAAAATTATACCTAATTAATTCTAGTGTACATTTTAAGAGTTTAATACCTTTTCCTAAATCATTGGAGTAGGCTTGAAACTCAGTTTTGAAGGGAGGAAAGATAATAATGCTGTAAAATTTGTATGTTATCCTTTCATGTAAGGCTAAGCTTAGATAGAGCTAAATTCTTTGGATAAGTTTTGTGGTTAAGTGAGACATCATGAGAAGGTGTTTTTGAGGCCTAAGGAGGGGGGTTGAAAGTACCCAATACCTCAGTTTCATTGCTGAAACTGAAACTAGGCTACTTGTTCATGTTGTAAGCTGAAATAAGTCCTAAATGGATTGTTATAGCTAAATATGGTTGGGAATTTTCTACCAATCTCCAAGTAATGTTTAGGGGATGTCTTTGGAATATTAAAGATGACATTTTTGGTTAGATTTTGATGAGTAGAACCTCAACCAAAGTCTTCTCTATCGTGTGTTATATTAGGTACGCAAAGAAGTTGAAACTTTTGGAGTCCCTTCAAGAGAGATTCTTCTAACAAGCTTGGTCCGCAGGTAAAGATTGAATAGGTGTTTTGTATGGATGATTGGCATAACATTAATAGGTTATTTTGAAGCTAAATGGATATTAATTAGTTTTCCCTAATATGCATAAAAGATACTATTGTTGCTGTATTTTTGAACTCTACTTTCAAAGGAATTGTGAGAGATCTTATTGATAAGCAAGGTAAGGGAAATTCTTTCCCCTATAGCAAACTAATATGGATACTTAGCTAACATTTGACTATGATGAAAGATATGAGTTGATGAAATGTATTATTGGTTTACTTGAAGTTTAATGGATGACATGTTAAGGTGTGGTTTGATTTTAGATTTCACCATGTTGTTTTGAGATTATCATGCTATTTATATAGGTAATTTAATAGCTATATGAGTAAATTCTAAGAACTCATGATGTCACAGCCCATTCTGGAGAATCGAGTGTGATATCCAGGTCAATCCTTGTAGCACCCGAATACATCCAAAATCGCTACCACAATAATTACAAAATAAATCCCACAGTCTACACATGCAATAACCACAATAATCAACAAGCAATAATAATATAGCAAAAGTATTAAATACTGACAGATGCAACTATAATGATAATATATCCCATACTATGTATCAAATTATCCATTACAAACCTTTGGGGCTCCACAAAATACTAACATATCCATATATACATAGCCAAAAATAAAAGAGTAAATATGTTACATTGTTCTTAATAGCCATCTTCATCTATCAACAAAAGAATCGAATCATAATATCCATAATGTATCAAGGAAGGACATCATGCTTAAACGCAGTCGCTGCTGGTGCAGCCCTCGTCGTGCTCTCCACTGACGTCATTGGTACCAACAACCACGCTAGCCAAAGGGGACTCCATAAACTTAGCGATAGAGAAGTCACTTGTAGAAGAATCTGAAAAGAAGTATCGACACGAGGGTGAGCTCACATCCTAACTCAATGAGAAATCTAGTATCACATGCGTGCAACATACAATATCAATGATATGAAATGCAATTCGTTTTATATTAGGTCTCATGTTTGTGTTTCTACATGCTGGACAAAGATAAGAGTTGAATACACAACCCTAGGCCATTAAACCATGTCTACAAGCAAACTCCCCCCTTTGGGACACCCATCCTTACAAGGTTCGTCGCTTCCCACCATAAACCCCACATACACCAGCTATCGTACTCCCATAAGTTACTAACTTCCCCTAAGGTCCCCCAACCTTCAGTAGTGCGAAGCTATGCTAGTATCTTTACCCGTACTGGAAGGGCGTAGGAATAAGGAATGGCACCACCTATGTCCATTATGTTTATTCATTTCATTCTAGCTACCCGCTAACAAAAGCCCCCGGATCACCACTCCCATAGATCACCGTGCCCTCACTAGCATGTTGACAAAACCATCATGACCTACACCAGCAGCGATCCTCGGCTCACCATTCCCATGGATCACTATGTCCCCACTAATGAGTTTATATTTCCAATATGATCCGTGTACCTAGACTCCCATGTGTCACACGAACCATCATACATGGTTGCAATCCAACATGACCCATACACCCGCACTCCTATGCGTCACACAAGCCATCATACATGGTCACATATATTTATAAATAAAGGCTATGCCCTAACGATGAACCCCGGCTCCATTCCCATGGATCACCATGCTCCCGCTAGAGCCTAGCATCAATAATGTAACCCGTGTATTGTGCTCCCACATGCCATACGTCCACCATACCTACAATCATACAAACATTTATAGTTGTTATAATGCAATGCATGTTCATACATAGCAATAATGAAAAACATACAATTAAATAGCAACCTAAGCATGTTCCTAGTAAAATGGACATGTTATTTAAGATGCCCTACATCTAAGGACTAGACCCCTCACTTGATTACACAAGAAGTATAGCAGTAATCCAAAGCTAAATAAAAGGCTTTAACAATCTTCATTGATCAATACCTATTTAACATATAAGGATTCATTAATTCATTGTATAGCTTTTAATTAACATGGACAAGCCTTACATGTCCATATACTAGTCCCAAGACAAGCCAGGAACCCAATGATTGGTCTTTCTAGTCATTACTAGGCAAACTAGTCCAAACAGATAAATCGAAGGATGGAACCGATAGAAGGTTCCTTCGGTACAATCAATCGATTAATACTTAAAGTATTTTCTAAGTAGACAGAACTAGAGGGATGAGCGAATGTTTAACCATCTTGCAGGTCATCCGGTTTGTATACTATTATATACCCTAGGATTCCAGTAGGTTTTCGAAGGCTTCATCAGATGGTCATTCATCCGGTACTAGCTCCGCTTAACATTAAGCCTAAATGAACGATCCGAACCAATCGGACCCACCAAGAACCGGTTGGATGGTCGGGAGGCTAATTTGGAGGATCGTGCCTCTGGGACGAGACTCTGGTATGAGATTCTAGTACGAGGCTCTGGTACGAGACTCCGGTATGAGAATCCAGCCAGTTCATTGGTCAGAAACCAAGGCATTTGCCTTGGCAGAGCCATGGTTTACCTGAAAGAATGGACATAACCATGCCTCTGATATGAAGCTCTGGTTTAGACCCAAAAACCAGGTCACAAACGGAGCTTGTTTTCCAAGCTTGGGAACTTGGTTCCCACTTCAATACTTGCCAAATAGTTGGTTGAAAACTTATCCCCACCCCAAGTGTGACTCAATGGAGCCATTTAAGGTCGCATTTAACTCCATTGATGGAGTGGGTGAACAAACCTAGCATTCTAGGTCAATGGTGATCTCCATCAATGGAGATCACCCACCATGGCCTCTTGCACTTATTCCCTCAAGGGAAGAGGAAGGAATGAAAACCTACCTTCAATAACTCCTTAAGGGAGTGGGTAAACCCAAACCTAGGTTTTATAAGTCATTAATGGTGATCACCCACCATGGCCTCTTGCACTTATTCCCTCAAGGGAAGAGGAAGGAATGAAAACCTACCTTCAATAACTCCTTAAGGGAGTGGGTAAACCCAAACCTAGGTTTTATAAGTCATTAATGGTGGTCACCATTAATGGTGCTCAACCACCGTGGTTCTTAGCATTCATTTCAACATAAAGGAGAGGGAGGAAGATGGACTTACCTCTAATGGAATGAGGCTAGGGCTTGAGCTTAGTCCTCAAGCTTTTCCTTTCTCTTCTTTCTCAAGCACCCACGGTTCCAAGAAAGGGGAAAAAGGAAGAGTGACTCTCCCTTTTATAGAAAGTCGAGGAGAGAGAGGGTGACTAATTTGAGTTCAACCAGTTGGTGTCAATCGGGTGATCGATCCTCCGGTATTATCCACCGATTGGGCCAAAATATAGCTTATTGGTCTTCTTCTTGGCCCGGATGCTTTGGGATGTGTATCCCCTTCACCTAAGGTCTACTAAGACACCTTCTAGTACCAATTATACATAGTGAAGACTCACCTAAGATTCTGATATCATCATCGGGTCTTCATCAAGTGCTCCATCAGTCGATGTGTTGAGACCTGGCACAGGAGGAATCTGGATTAATAAGGGATTTCGGGTGCAAGTCTCACACATGATGCTGGAAAATAGTTGTTGAATGTAAGTGTATTGTTAAATCTAAGTAAAGGGACTATTTTGCTATGATATAAAATGATTTCTGAATCTATCAAGTGATAGAAGAACTCATGTTATGAATTGTTTTAAGTTAAGATTAGCTATTGAAACTTCACTCACACTTATATGATAATGATGAGATGAAAAAGGCTAGGATGCATTAACTTGGAAACTATGGAATCTCAATATGAAAGGGAAGTATTGAAAGTCTATAGAATGAACTTTTAATAATATGACATGGGTAGGCTACATTGAAATTAAATGACAAGGTTATAAGAAAAGGGGTTGTGATATGGCCAAGAAGACGATTATTATAAGCATTGTTGGTTAGATAATAGTCTCGTGTGTGATGTCACAGAGTAAGTTAACCAATGGGGTGTATATGGGCAAGATACATAACAAATCCGGTGAGCTTCATACACCATCTGATATGCAAGATAAAGAGTATCTGGGCAAGATACGTAGGTAACCCAGTGAGCCTAATACTCATCCTGTTATGATCGATAAGGGGTATTCTGGGCAAGATACGTAGATAACCCGGTGAGCCCAAATACCCAATCTGATATGAATAGAGTAATATGCTAAATAAGAAAAAGTATGTGTATGAGATAAACTACTTTGTGTCTATGAATAAGAAGCAATGGAAGAACCTAAAGGAAATTAACAGTTGGAAATAGTTAAGGTTAACAAAGAATAAACACATGATCTGTATTCTATTTAATACGTCCTAATTATGTAATTAGCTGCATGATTGCATGTATTTCTGATAGGATATAAATCTTTTTCACTGAGCTTTGGCTCACCCCTATTTTGTTAGATATTTTATAGATGATGATAGTGAAGGAAAGATTAAAGTTGAAAGTCAATGAAAGTCCAAGTGGGAGGATATTACCCTGGCTATCTGAATATCTTTTGTTCATATTTTGTATTTGTGCATTTTGTGATGTTATGTAGTTTCACTGCGGGTGAGAAAGTTTTTGGTATATTGCCCACACTTTTGTAAAGAACAGTTTTAAACTTCTATGTAATGAAACACTTTTAGCCACCAGATACTAATCTTATATTATTTTAAAACTTGCTCTGTTTAATGAGTATTGAATGTGAGATGCCATGTTGTGAATGACAGATTTTCAAAAAAAAGAAAAAGAAAAATTTATACAAATTTTCTATTGCTTTGCTTGTATGTTATAGACCCGACCACCAATCCAAACCCGATCCTAAGGTTGGCTGTTACAATGGTTGTATCAAAGCTACGGATTGCTAGTCTATATTAACTATAGTTAGCACTAGTGGCTTAGGGAACCTATGCATAAGTTATCTAAGGTGAAACAAGTTAACTAGGAACACAAATAAGCTACTCACTCATTTATTATTATATGTTGTGCTTAAAGGTGCATTACTGAGAATGGATTAATAATTTTCTTCTTATTCTCATATACCTCCTAAAAGATATGTGCCTACATGCACTCCAATACCACGCCCATCGACTTTTGCTTCTTTTCAAGGAGAGAATCTTCCCCATAGGGAAGATGTGCAAGAGGGAGAGGATATCCCACCTTCACTTGCTTCCCAAGTACTTGGAGCATTTGAGATGTCTGATCAGGAGCTTATGGGGGAGTTTGTTGTATTCTTGAGACAAAGGCGGCAAACTACTACAGAAGGAATGGCTCAACGAACCCCGCTCAAGGCTTGCCTTTGGGTGAATTGGAGAAATTGTTGATGAGATTTTGGAAGCAGAAGCCTTCTGTGTTTAAAAGCACTGTTTTTAACCCCCTTCAGGCAGTAGAGTGGCTAAGAAATATGGAAAAGATCTTTGAAATAATGGAGATCTTAAAAGTGTACAAGGTGGTTTGTGCAACTCAAGTTTGCCAAGGTGAGGCAGATACATGGTGGCAAGCCACCAAGGTGGTTCTAAATGCAAACAACCTCCGACCCACCTGGAACGAATTTAAAAAGGCTTTTGGATAGAAGGCTGAAGCAGACGGAGTTCTTAAAATTGACTCAAGAATCCCTTACTTTGCAAGAATATGTGAAGAAGTTCAATGAACTATCTAAATTTGTTGGAGACCTAGTTGATACAGATGAGGAGAAAAGGGTCAAACAGTTTGAGGATGGGCTTAGAGATGAAATTTAAGGCAATGTCAAGGGATTTTAATTTCCCACCTATGCTGAAGTCTTAGAGAAAGCTCAGATTTTGAGTCATGCAGCAGTAGGGGCTAGGAACCAATGAACAAAACTTTTGGGAAGAGACATTTGGAAGGAGGAGACAATAAATAGCCTACCAAGTTCAAGAAAGGGGCTGATGGTTATGTGGAGTTCCCTGAGTGCTCTACATGTGGTAAGAGACATCGGGGGAGTGCAGAAAAGCCTCAAATATATGTTTCACTGTGGAGGTAAAGGACACATGGCCAAGGATTGTAGTACACCTCCAACTGACAAGACT
Organism: Protea cynaroides; assembly: GCA_028583415.1. NCBI lineage: Eukaryota > Viridiplantae > Streptophyta > Magnoliopsida > Proteales > Proteaceae > Protea > Protea cynaroides. The sequence goes on from CM053273.1 coordinate 66,541,544, forward strand.
GGGCAGCAAGGTGAAGCAAGGGAACAACCAAAAGGACAAGCGGGTCAAAAGCCCAAGGGGCAAGCCAAAGTGTAAACGGTGACTGCGGAGGAAGCAAAGGGTGGCACTACTGTTGTGGTGGGTAAGAATTTAATTTAACTATGCTATGCATTCTACTTAAGGCATGTTGCTTAAATATGAGAACTTTGCTGATTTTATTTTGTGTTGAAAGTAACGTGTTGATTCATTAGTAATGAATGTTAAATTTAAGTAAATACTATTTTTAGGCTATATTTTGTTAGAAGGGAAGCCTGCTTTTGCTTTGTTTAACTTAGGGACTACACACTAGTTTGTCTCTGAGTCATTCATCAAAAGGCTGGGGCTTAAACCTGAAGGGTTAGATGGCTAGTTGAGGGTATCTTTACCTTCAGGGAGATCCCTCCTATCTAGCAAGGTGTATAGGAAGTGTGTAGTGTAAATTGAAGGAAGATCACTTCCAACTAATCTGTATGTAACTATTAAAGATGAAAGATTTTAGTATCATACTGGGCATGGATTGGCTGTCCACACATCATGCCAATATCTTTTGCCATGAGAAAGAGGTAGTATTTAAACCACAAGGAGAACCAAAATTTAAATACTCAGTAGTGAAGGGTAGAATGACTTCCTCAGTACCTCTTGTATCGACAATCAAAGCACAAAGACTAATATCCCATGGGTGCCAAGGATTTTTGGCATCAGTAGTGGACAATACTAAGGAGAGGGCTAAGATAGAAGACTTGGAAGTTGTTAGGGAATTTTTAGATGTTTTCCCTGATGACTTGACTTAGTTACCCCCTGATAGAGAGTTGGAATTCACTATTGATTTGGTGCCTGGCACACCCCAGTTTCTAAAGCACCATACAAGATGGCTCCATCAGAACTCAAAGAACTTCAAGACCAGTTACAAGAATTGCTAAATAAGAGGTTTATTAAATCTAGTGTGTCACCATGGGGAGCACCTATCTTATTTGTGAAGAAGAAAGATGGAACCTTGAGACTCTACATTGATTATAGGGAATTGAACAAGGTTACCATCAAGAACAAATACCCGTTGCCCCGCATTGATGATTTATTTGATAAATTGCAAAGGACGACAATATTCTCCAAGATTGATCTGAGGTCTGGTTATCACCAACTGAAGGTGAAGGAAAGTGATGTACCCAAGACAACATTTATGACTCGATATGGACACTATGAATTCTTGGTCATGCCGTTTGGTTTGATAAATGTGCCAGTAGCTTTCATGGATCTTAAGAACAGGGTGTTTCTTGACCACCTGGACCAATTTAACATCATCTTCATTGATGACATTTTGATTTATTCAAAGGATGCACCCAATCATGCAAATCACCTCAGATTGGTATTGCAGAGATTGAGGGACAAACAACTATATGCCAAATTCTACAAATGTGAGTTTTGGTTGGATAGAGTGGTATTCTTGGGACATGTTGTGTCAGCAGAGGGGATATTAGTGGACCCAAGAAAAGTAAGTGCTATTATGGATTGGCCTAAACCCACTAATGTGATTAAGATCAGGAGTTTCTTGGGTCTAGCAGGCTATAGGAAATTTATTGAAAACTATGCAAGAATAGCATCACCATTCACCAAGTTGATTAGAAAAGAAGAAAAATTTTAGTGGACTGATAAATGAGAGAAAGGCTTCCAAGAGCTGAAACAGAAGTTGGCCACAACTCCTATACTTACTATTCCTACAAATTAAGGGGTTATGACCATATACAACGATGCTTCATAGAAAGGACTAGGTTGTGTCCTTATGCAAAATGGAAAGGTGATAGCATATGCATCTAGACAGTTGAAGAGCTATGAGATGAATTACTCGACACATGACTTGGAATTAGCAGTAGTAATTTTTGCTTTAAAAATTTGGAGACACTATCTCTATGGGGAGAAGTGTGAAATTTACACTAATCATAAAAGTCTAAAGTACTTATTCACACAAAAAGATCTTAATATGAGATAGTAAAGATGGTTAGAGCTTATTAAGGATTATGATTGCACCATAAACTACCAACCTAGGAAAGCTAATGTGGTAGCTGATGCTCTTAGTAGGAAAACAAATGACAAGATGTTGAATGCTTTAACTAGCCAGTATTATGTTTTGTAAGATGCAAGGAAACTTGATTTAGAGGCTATTTTTGGTGACACAACTAGTGTATTGGCAGCATTGACTATTCAACCTACCATATTTGAAGAAGTTAAAGCAACCCAAGCGGTAGATCAATACCTTCAGAAGGTCAAGAAGGAAGTCCAAGATAAAGAGAGAACAAATTTTATAGTTAATGAAGACGGAACAGTATTTTACCAAGGAAGAACTGGTGTTCCTGACTCTGAAGTACTAAGGTAGAAAGTGATGGTTGAGGCACATTTTACATCATATTTTCTTCACCTAAGGAGTACAAAAATGTACCATAACTTGAAGGATCACTTCTGGTGGAATGGTATGAAGAAGTATATTGCTTATTTTGTTAAAAGATGCTTGACATGTCAGTAGGTAAAGGCTGAACACCAGAAATAGTCAGGACTCTTACAGCCTTTTCCAGTACTGGAGTAGAAATGGGAGCAGATTATAACGGATTTTGTTACTAACCAACCCAAGACACCTAGCTGCTATGATGCAATATGGGTGATAGTAGACAGGTTTAGTAAATCAGCCCATTTCCTACCTGTGAAAATGACCTTTTCCCTGGAGAAGTTGGCCAAGATGTACATTGATGATAATGTGAGGCTTCATGGAGTTCCAGTCTCCATTCTATCAGAAAGGGATGCAAGGTTCACATATCATTTTTGGAGAGGTTTACAAGTAGCTTTTGGCACAAAGCTCAACCTTAGCACAACTTTTCGTCGACAGACTGATGGACAGTTAGAAAGGACAATTTGGACAGTTAGAAAGGACAATTTAAGTTTTAGAGGATATGTTAAGAGCTTGTGCTATTGACTTCAAAGGTAGCAAGGATAATCATGTAAAGTTGATCAAAATTTTCTTATAACAATAGCTATCAGTCAACAATTGGTATGCCACTTTATGAAGCTTTGTATGGGAGGAAATGCAGATCTTCTATATGCTAGTATGAGGTAGGTGAGAAACTACTCATGGGACTAGATCTAGTACAGGAAACTACAAAGAAGATAGAATTGATAAAGAGAAGAATCCAAGCTACTCAAAGTAGATAGAAAAGCAATGTAGACCATAAAAAATGGGATCTAGAGTTTGATGTGGGAGGCAAGGTCTTTCTCAAGGTCACTCTTATAAGGAATAACATGAGGTTTGGTAAGAAAGGAAAGCTTGCACCTAGATACATTGGACCATTTGAAGTTTTGGCCAAGGTGGGAGTTGTAGCATACAGACTCGCTTTACCACCTGCTCTATCAAGTGTTTACAATGTTTTTCATGTACCTATGTTGAAGAAATACATGAGGGATCCCATTCATGTGCTGCATTATGAACCTCTTGATCTGAAGGAAGACTTGACATTTGATGAAGCCCCTATTTAGATCATTGATAAGAAGGAAACAAGCTAAGGAACAGAGTGGTTTCTTACGTTAAAGTCCAATGGAAGAATCATACTGAAGAGGAAGCTACTTGGAAGTGAGAAGAGGAGATACATTATTTATATCCATAATTTTGTAAAACTCAAGGTAAGTGAAATTTCGAGGACAAAATTTATTTTGGGGGGGGGGGGGGAAGGAAGGATTGTAACACCCCAGCTTAGCTAGGAAGTTAGGTAGCTTATTTTCTTCCTTGTGTTGACAAGTAGAGGAAACTCAATGGAGTAATGAGAGCATTTTGGTAATTTCTACCATATTATCATAGAGGTAAGTGAATTTTACTCTAGAATTAGTTAGTAGTAAATTTATGTTTATAAAACATGGGATCAATAATTATATTGGTTATACTATCATGTGTAAGTGTTGTGGTTAATTATTTGTCCTTGAATAATATTATATCTTATGTATTAGCAAGGTGTGAATGTATTAAGTTTAAGTAATTTGAGTTAATGAACTTAGGATTATGATTCACTTCTATTGTGGATTTTTTTTTAGAACCTAAGTACTTTGATATCATTTGATCTAGGGTTCAAGTCTCAAGGGAGACAAGAATTGTTGTTTTTATTTTTATATGATTAAGTGAGTGTGGGATCCATAAGAGATGGCTACCCACTATCGGTTGGGTTTACTTTAATTCCATTTTTAATTGAAATGGATTGGTGTAGTTATGTAAACAAGGGTATTCCTAGTCCCTAAATAAAAAGGGTACCAAGTTCACTAAAAGGTGGTGTTATGCATGTGCTTAAATAAGAATCTATGAAAGGTATTCTTGGCTTATCACATTTAGAGGATACCCTAAAGGTATGGGCATAAAACCCATGCAATGGGTTAAGTGTTAGGACCTTGTTGTCCTTTGTATTTTTTAGAATATATAGAGTTATTCAAAAATAGGGAAAATATATATATTTTAACTAAGCAACCATTAGAAGTTCTTTTGGACAAAAACGTAAAAGGGAGGAAGTTGGAAAAATAGTGAATGAGGGGAAAAGGCTCTTGGGAAAAATTTTCTTACCTTGATTCCTTGCAAATCTTTGAAGAGTTGAAAATGAGAGAATGAGATGGTTTTTGGGAAGAAAGAATCAGATATTTCAATTGGAATTGAAGACATCTTAATTGCTAAAATTTCTGCAAGTTGGAAGGAAATCGACTTGCAAGAGAAGCTTGGTTTTGAAGATGTTGATACAAATTTGAAAATTTCTTTGATAAACTTGAGGTAAGTATTATTTTGATTTTTCCTTTTAAAGAGAGTTTTGCATTCATGGATTAAGATTTGTGAGGGATTATGTTGGGGTCTCATTTGAGTCTAGGGTTTGAAGATCTAGCCCTTTTGCTAAAAACGTGGTTGTGAAGAGAGGGATTATTCTAAAGTTTTGTATGAGGTTTGATTTTTCTTTTGAATGAATTAGGTGTTGTTTATTAGTTGGTTTTAGAAGATGTTTTGTTGAGGTTTTTGGACCAAAGTTGGGATTAAAAGGCTAGAAACTTCGAGTTCTTAAAGCAAGAAGGAAGTTGCAAAAATTTTCCCAACATTCTCTCACAAAAAAATTTTGATTTCTAGTGAGGAACTTGTGGAGCAATTGTCAGTGTAATTCAAGCATCCTTGAGGTAAGATAATTGTTGTTTTATGGTTTTAAAGTATGATAGACATAGCGAGGATCTTACATGAATTCCAAACCTTCAAAGGTTGGTAATGGCAAAATTTATAAGAGAAGAAAATTTTCCAGATTTAAAGTCTCTTGTTATATTATATTTGGGCAATGTTTTGGTCTATGGTCAAATTTATATATCAAAAGGATTATGTATGCTTGCTCCTAAGGAAATTTCTGAAGTTGTAACTTTTAATTGGTTCATTATTGGTGATAAAAAAATTTTCAAATTTTGGTAGAATAAAGGAAAATCGATTTTTCCAAATGAGTTCTATTTATGATAGTGTTGGGTTGGTTTTTGGTTTTATGTTTTCATTGAGTAATGAGAAGGTATTCTTAATGTTAAATTAGTAGGTTCAAGATTTTTTTTAAACCCTTTTAAAATGGTTTGAATTCTAAAGTTGATGAAAGGATACTAAAGCAAAATGCTAATATAAAATTTTCCTAAGAGTTTTTATCACATTCTAGTGATGTGGGATTGGTGGTTTGATATTGATGAAGCATTTGGAATTATACCTAAGTAAATATAGTGTAGATTTTATAAGTTTTAGACCATTTCCTAAATTGTTAGAGTAGGTGTGAAACTCAGTTTTGAAGAGGGAAGTAAAGATAAGAATGCTGTAAAATTTTTATGTTATCATTTCATGTAAGGCTAAGCTTAAATGAAGCTAAATTCTTTGGATAAGTTTTGGGGTTGAGTGAGACATCATTAGAAGTTGTTTTTGAGGCCTAAAGAGAGGGGAGGGGGGGATGAAACTACCCAAAGCCTTGGTTTCATTGTTGAAACTAAAATTGGGGTACTTATTAATGTTGTAAGCTGAAATAAGTCCTAAATGGACTGTTATAGCTAAATATGGTTGGTGATTTTTTACCAACCTCTAAGTAATGTTTAGGGGATGTTTTTGGCATATTAAAGAGGAGCTTTTTGGATAGATTTTGATGAGTAGAACCTCACCCAAAGTCTTCCCTATCATGTGTTATATTAGGTATGCAAAGAAGTTGAAACTTTTGAAGTCCCTTCACGAGAGATTCTTCTAACAAGCTTGGGTAGCAAAGGTAAAGATTGAATAGGTGTTTTGTATGGATGATTGGCATAACATTAACAGGTTATTTTGAAGTTAAATGGATATTAATTAGTTTTCACTTATATGTATAATGGATAGTAATGTTGCTGTATTTTCAAAGTTTACTTTCAAAGGATTTGTGAGAGATCTTTTGATAACTGCTTTCTCCTTATTAGTAAATGGTGCTTGAGCGCTGACGCGGCTTTTTGGCCATATCTTGCTGCTTTCTTTCCCCTGTAGTAGACTAGTATGGATACTTAGTTAATGTTTGACTGTGATGAAAGATATGAGTTATATTTTGTGAGTAGGTTAAAGAGTGATAAAATGTATTATTGGTTATGTACTTGAAGTTTAATGGGTGATATTATAAGCATCCCATTTTTGCTTTCCCCGACTAGGACAGCCATATTGGTGTGTAGATAACGAGCTAGAGAGGGGAGGCGATTGAAACTGTCTCAAACTAGCAGTCAATTAGTCCCTGTGTGCTCTCTACGGTGTTCTGAGCTGAGCCTAAGTGCACCAGTGTGCTCCTTTGTCCGTCCTCTTCAAAGTGGATGTGGAAAATCTGGGACAAAGGCCACCAGCGGGTCCCATGCAAAGTTACCAGTAGGATTATCGTCAAAACTTCAATTCTTCATATTTTGGTCATCTGACATCCGAATCAGGTGATTCGAGCACCAGTGTGCTCCTTTGTCCGTCCTCTTCAAAGTGGACGTGGAAAATCTGGGACAAAGGCCACATGTGGTTCCATGCAAAGTTGCTAGTAGGATTATCGTCAAAACTTCAATTCTTTATATTTTGGTCATCTGATGTTCGAATCAGGTGATTCGAACACCAGTGTGCTCCTTTGTCCGTCATCTTCAAAGTAAACGTGGAAAATCTAAGACAGAGACCGTCAAATTTTTTAATGCGAAGTTGCAAGTTGAGAGGACCCATAATAGAGAGAGAAACCATTTCAGACCAGACTCAGCTAACCCAGCTCAAGCCCAATTTAGTCTAACCCCGTCGAACTCAATCAGTCCAGCCTTACCCAACCCAGACCAGTCCAGACCAAGTCGGTTCAACCCATGTGCTTGTATTTTTGTTATACCTATATGTTTATATATTATATAATATTTTTACATATTATATTATATATATTAATATATATTATATTATTATATATATGTATAAGTTTTTTTATATATATATATATATATATATATATATATATATATATATATATATATATATATATATATGTATAAGTTTATATATATATATATATATTCGGTCAATAAGAAAAGAGGGAGAGAGAACCCATAAGAGAGAGAGAGAGAGAGAGAGAGAGAACCCGATAAGAAGGGAGAAACCATAAAGAGAGAGAGAGAGAACGAGAAGAGAGAAGAGGGAGAAAGCCGAAGAGAGAGAACCCGATAAGAGAGAGAGAGAGAGGAGGAAGAGAGAGAGAGAGAACCCGATAAGAAGGGAGAGTGTAAAGAGAGAGAGAGAGAATGGGATGAGAGAAGAGGGAGAAAGCCGAAGAGAGGAGGGGAAGATAAGAGAGAGAGAGAGAATTCGGTGGAGGGAAAGATGGAGGTGCCGCCACCTCCACCTCTCCCATGCCCATTTAATCCTCACCGCCACCTCCTTCTTGAGCCCAACCAGCCAATCACTCCACCAACTCACTCCCGTACCCATGGCCGCATGCTACACCATCGAGCCAACCACCAATCCGCCGGCCCAACTGTTCACCTCACCTGCTTCTTAAAACCATGCTGCCACCCACCAACTCCTCCATCGAGTCCCGCTCCCATCTGATCCATTTCCCATTAAATCCCAACTGTAGCCATCACTGTTGGAGGAGCTTCTCCTATAAAGAACCCCCCAGACCACCGAACCAGCAAGGAGGAGGTTGGCCGAGAGAAGCCAAGAGAGAAAAAAAAAAAAAAGAGAAAAAAAAATGGATGAGACAAGGGAGAGGAAATACAAAGAGGTTTCGAGAGTTAGAGAGAAAGAGTGAAGTTGAGAGAGAGAAAAGAAAACAGAAAAGAGGAGAGGAGAAGAAAAGAGGGAGTTGAAGGGACTCACTTGCGTGTGGGCCCGACCACCCTTGCTCCTCCTCCTCACCATTTGCTACCCCCACCAACCTTCAACACCAATCAACCTCGCATCTTTCAGTCTTCTACAACCATTCGCAAGCTCTTTGTGACCATCGTCGATAGCCTCGGTCGTTCCTGCGGTCACTTACATCGCAGTCGCCGCAACCGTCCGACGACCCGCAACCATCGCATTGCCACCGCCATCTTTGTCCGACGACCCACACCACTGTTTATGAACCCTTCCCATCACTGGTAACCTATCAGGTTAGTTTAGTCTTTTTCTTTGGTTCACGAGTTTACTTTGCTGCTAACCAATTTTTTTTGTTGCTTTGCACGGTTATATTGTTTTATGAATGCACTTTGTATATACATTGTATCATCATTGTTTTATTATTTTATTTTTTGATTGCACAGTGCATTGAATATTTCACCCTCTACTCGGTTTGTATAGTGCATTGCATATATATTTTTTTTATTTCTTTTGACATCATGGTGCATTGTATATCCTATTGTTATTTAGTACATTGTATATTTTGATATCATTACATACTTTTGCAAATATCGTCCATTGATCTTGCATGTTTGATGTGTTTTAATATTGGCCATCAATCCTAAATGAGTTAATGTTAAATCTGGCCCATTGATTATAAATTTTGATGTCATGAAAGATGGTTGTTGGTTTTGTATTTTGGTAGATGAAATATGGGCCATTGGATGTTGATTTGGACCGTTGGATTGATTTCATGAGTGATTTAAATGATCTAAACCATTAGATAATCATTTCAAATGATTTCAACCATTGGATTTTCATTGTGAGTGATTTTGAATGATTTCAACCATTAAATCTTCATTGTGAGTGATTTTGAATGATTTCAACCATTGGATCTTCATTGTGGGTGTTTTTAAAGGAATATGAATGTTTGGATTGTGATCTTGAGTGATCTGAACCGTAGATTATCTTTGGGAGTGACTTTAATCAATATGAATGGTTAGATTATCATGATGAGTGATCTGAACCGTTAGATTATCTTTGGAAATGATTTTAATCAATCTGAACGGTTGGATTATCATGATGAGTGATCTAAACCACTAGATTATCTTTGGAAATGATTCAAATGAATCTGAATAGTTGGATTATGATCTTGATGAATCTAAACTATTGAATCTTGATCATGAGGGTCTTAGATAAATCTGAGCTATTGAATCCTAATCATAAGTGTTTCAAAAATGAATTTAAACCATTGGATCTTGATTATGAGTGTTTTGATGAATCTAAATGGTTGGATATTGATTTTGAGTGATTTGAACCATTAGATTATCATTTTGTGAAATCTGAGTCATTGATCTTAGCTATTTTGATGAAATCTAAGTGTTGACCATGATCATCAATTTTTGAAGAGATATAACTGTTAGAGTGAGGATCTGATATTATCTACATTGTTATATCTATGCATCTACCATGCTCACTTAATTACACTGTCATATTGTGCACTACCATGCTTAGGATGCTTACACCGCTAGCTTTGTGCATACTACCATGTTTGATATGTTTGTTGTATGCCATGCTTGAATGATATCTGTTGTCGGTAAAGAACTTACTTTCCGCTACACCCTAGTCGAACTGTCTTGCATATACACTAATAGAATACATTCCTAGGTGTGGGTATGTGCATGTAGGCACCCACATTCAGGGAAGGGTAAAAGCGAAAAAGATAAAAACCTTAACATAAATCATGAAGCTTAGCCCAACAATTCCAAAAAAAATTAGGGTTTAGGTTAGAAGGGTAGCTTTAGGAGGATCCCTACCCTTTAACTCATTTCTCTAAGGTGCAGAAACCTAGATAGGTGTGAAGTGAATCCTACCATAGATCATCTAGGATCATCATTTGGTCCGGCTGGATCACCCATATTCCGACCCAAGCGGGTCGCACAAATGAACAACATTCCGAACTATGCGGATCCTGATTCTTAGGGCAAACCCTAAGATACGTAGGTAGTCTGGGAAACTCCCAGATACGGTTACACACCTCAATCAATACACTCTACTCCCTGAGAGACACACCTACTCCCTGAGAGACACACCTACTCCCTGAGAGACATACCTACTCCCTGAGAGACATACCTACTCTCTGAGAGTACACATACTTTACTCCCTGAGAGTGCTCGCATATCTTAGTCCCTGAGATTATCCAATCTACACCTTAGTCTTCCTAGGTTCTCAATATCCATATCCATATCCATGTTCACTTCAATCCATATTAGGCTATCTCTAGATTCAATCTCAATCTTCATCAAGCATAAACTTCAACTTGAACAAATTGAATCTAAGGAAGCTTAATCATAATCTACATCCATAAACTTTAATCACATTCTGTTATGAACTACGTTTTGGACTTGATTTCCAGGATTGGAATACGTAGGCAATTTGAGATGTTTCGGACATCTCAGATTCAGTCCATCATCGAACCATCTTTGGTTCGGTTCATTGTATGTTATTTTGTTTGTTTTCTTATTTTGAGAACATGTTTGGCTGAACTTAGGCTAGAAGAACTTAGCAACTTGGCATAGGATCCCCCATGAGCCCTAGTCATCATCCATTGACCATGAACAGTCAGAATCATAGAGTCTAAGGAAAGTAGAATCACATAGGAGGCTGATTTTTGGATCAGACAGTTTTGGGTGCCTAACACCTTCCCAAACTGTACCTTGAACACTTATCCGTTCTCTGATAGACCAAAGCCAATATGTTGGGTCATGAGTCAATAGAAGTCTTATCTCAGGATGAGACTACATTTTAGGTCCTAGACCTTAATCTAGGTGGCGACTCCCAATCTTTCACCGTCCATTTCAGCGTGGGTGGACACTTGTCCTCACAGATGTGTTAAGGTGTGGTTTGGTTTCAGATTTTACCATATTGTTTTGAGATTATCGTGCTATTTATATAGGTAATTTAATAGCTCTATGAGTAAATTCTAAGAACTCATGATGCTGGAAAATAAGTGTTGAATGTAAGTGTATTGTTAAGTCTAAGTAAAGGGATTGCTTTGCGATGATATAAAATGATTGTTAAATCTATCAAGTGATGAAAGGACTCATGTTATGAATTGTTTTAAGTTAAGTTTAGCTACTGAAACTCCACTCAAACTTATATGATAATGATGAGATGAAAAAGGCTAGGATGCATTAACTTAGAAACTAAGAGAATCTCAATATGAAAGGGAAGTATTGAAAGTCTATAGAATGAATTTTTAATAATATTACAAGGGTAGGCTACATTGAAATTAAATGACAAGGTTATGAGATAAGGGGTTGTGATATGGCCAAGAAGGCAATTATAAGCCGATTATTATAAGCACTATTGGTTAGACAATAGTCTCGCGTGTGATTTCATGGAGTGAGTTAACCAATGGGGTGTATATGGGCATGATATGTAGTTGACTCGGTGAGCTCAATACACCATCTGATATGCAAGATAAAGAGTATCTGGGCAAGATACGTAGGTAACTCAGTGAGCCCAAACTCATCCTGTTATGATCCATAAAGGGTATTCTGGGTAAGATATGTAGATAACCCAATGAGCCCAACTACCAATCTAATATGAAAAAACTGATATGCTAAATAAGAAAAACTAAGTGTATGAGATAAACTACTTTGAGTCTATGAATATGAAGCAATGGAAGAACCTAAAGAAAATTAAGAGTTGAAAACAGTTAAGGTTAATAAAGAATAATTTATCCAAAAAAAGGTTAATAAAGAATAAACATATGATCTATATTTTAATTAATGCATATGAATATATAATTAGCTGCATGATTGCATGTATTTCTACCAGGATAGAAATCATCTTCATTGAGCTTTGGTTCACCCTTGTTTTGTTGGATATTTTATAGATGATGATAGTAAAGGAAAGATTGAAGCTGAAAGTCAATGAAAGTGCAAGTGGGAGGATAATATCCATTGGCAATCTGAATATCTTTTGTTCACATTTTGGATTTGTGCATTTTGTGATGTTATGTAATCTCATTGTGGGCAAGCAAGTTTTTTGTATATTGCCTATACTTTTGTAAAGAACAGTTTTAAACTTCTTTGTAATGAAACACTTTTATAGCCACCAAATACTAATCTTGTATTGTTTTTAGACTTCTGTTGTTTAATGAGTATTAAATGTGAGATGCCATGTTGTGAATGATAGATTTTCAAAAAAAAAAAAAAAAAAAAAAAAAAAAGAAAAAAGAAAAAAGAAAAATCTATACAGGTTTTCAATTGCTTTGCTTGTATGTTATAAACTCGACCACCAATCTGGATCCGATCCTAAGGTTGGCTCTTATAGATTTAAAGGCATAACCTTAGGGAAAGTCCAAAAATTGATGAACCTGATCCGACACTGAGAAAGGGGGGTGAATCAGTGTATAAACTTCTTCTCTAATTTTTTACTGTTGCCCAGAGCTAATGGAGAACCTAACTATCACACACACATAAGCGTATGCAAGTCTACCTCGCTACCACACACTGGCCAGGTCTACTAGATTTGTACACCCATCCTGCAAGCCATTCCATGCACTTCGCAATATACCGGAAAAGAAAGACAATCCATACCACAGGATATACGTGGTTCAGCACCACAGTGTGTGATGGCTAGTCCACGGAGTAATGCCCAATGGATTCTGTATTTACTCAATACACTTCTATTAGTCTTTTACAAGACAAGGATATTAACCCTAGGTTTTCCTAGCATAAAACTGAGAGGGCATAATAATGCCAAGATTCAGGCTATAACTGCCAGTGTCCAACACCCACTGAACACAATAAAAAGAAGGAATAATTTTATGGGCTTATAGAATTGTCCTACAATGAAACCCACAGCTAGCTAGGCATCAATAATATCTACATAGCTAACAAATGAATACAGGAAGCAAACGATATGCAAAGTTAAGTGGATCTTACAACCAAAGGTTCCTCTGTGCCTGGAGATTTCTGTAAAGATTCAATAGCCCACTGGTATCTCCAACAACCCTCAAGAATGGAGAAACTTGAGTCTTCAACAAACCCTTTGCTCACAACGCTTCTTTTCTCCTTCACAAGCAATAACCACCATAGATGTATGAAAAAGACTCCACCAACTTCTCACAAGAGATCAAAACTCCATTAATGAGCAAGAAGGAGTTGGTTGGTGATTGAATTGCTCACCCAACATTCAAAAACATCAAAAACCTTAGAATCCCTTCCTTTTTCTTCTTTTTTGGTTATTTCACATTTTTTTTTCTTCATTTTTCTGACTCCCAGCACCGCCCAATGAATAGAGGGCTCAAAAATAAGGAAAGTGCAACTTGATTGGTCCGATTAGACTATAGATGAAGAAGTTATGGCGGTTTAAAGTTCGGCCAATAAAAAAAAAGAAAATAAAATATTTTGACTGATTATTGTGAGCCTGCAAAGCACAGAATCTGCCCTGCGCTGACATGACAATCACCCCTGTCGAGATCTGATTGGCGGATCACATAATCTTCTCTTCTGATCATTGGATAACCTTAAACAGGTGGGAAACGGTTTTGACAGTTATATTTGCATAAATTACGCCAGGCATTTGTGGGATTTAGTTGTGGCCATCTGATCGGGATTCATTCTTCCATGCACCTTACGCACACCACACGGTATCATAGACCGTTCTTCATGAGATGTGGCACATACTCTTAAGTTGGGCACAGCCAATTAAAATGCTAACGGGAGAATTATGACACGCCTATCGAGTTACATGGGATTCTGCCTTTTTCTAGGCCATCAGATCAGAATTTGAGCATCGTGGCCCAAATCTAACCGTAGATATTGAATCTTCTTGTAATTAACAGCCCAAATGCCCCTGTATAACCTTTTAATGACCTCTGTAACTAAGGTCCGATCAAAACATAACTCAGAGAAAAAAACTTCCCGAGAGGTGCTTCTCTCTAGACTACATTGACTCTTTCTCAAGACAAATCAACAAACAGGTGGTGCGCATGCTTGCTATGTGTGGCAGGGCATGCTTGCAGCTGCAGCTGTGGGTGGCAATGGGCCTGTGGCATGGCTTGCACCTAGCCGAAGCTTGTGGCTGTTGTGCTGGTATCAGCCCTCGGCCAAGCTGGCTACCATGGTGGCATGCCACCTCAGCATATAATCTCTCTCCTCTTTCGCTCTCCAATTTTTCTCTCTTTATCCTCTCTCTTCTTTTCTTTGCTCACAACCAGAAACTCTGCCACATCACCAATAGGGGGCTCACAGACAGTCTCTCTTATCAAACTTGGTCCGTTTTGCCAACAATTACAATTCAAAGTGCAACAAAAATTACCTAGGGGCATATTCTTTCGATCCTTTCAACCCACGAAGAAAAAACATGCCACCATGAGGAGACCCTGGACCTCTTATGGCCCAAATCCTCTGACATGAAGGCTTGTTCATTAAAAAAAGTACCATCCCGAGTGACGGGGATTTTTCGGGTCATAGCAGATCAAAAGAAAAAGGTGCCTAAAAAGGTCTATAGAGGCAACTCGTTTAAGTCCTTGGAAAAAAGAAATAAATGCATATACACACAACTAGGAATTTGGCAAGAGTGAGCCTATAATACCTAAGGATCCTAATAGCCTCAATGGGCAGGGGCAGTTTGAACCCCAACTTGAAAGACTCTTCATACAAGCATATCTTACTGGAACTCGACGCGCAAGTAGGTTCTTTCTTCTCAGGTATTCTACAATAATACCTATCTAGGACGTTGAACTCCTTAATGAGTTTGTTTATGTGGTGTTGTAAGATCCGTGCGTGCAAATTTTAAGGATGAAATTTCTTTTGAGGGTGGTGGAGTTGTAAGACCCACACGCCAAGAATCTAATCTAACCTTATGTTCTCGTGTCGTGACCAGTCTTCCTATCATGGCCGGATTGAGCGGACCAAGTTTGTGAAGAAACCACAAGGCTAGGTATGTAAATCGATCAAAAAATGGTGAATTAGGAGTGTATGATTGACTACCTGAATTGGTCTGGTCGACCACACCATAAAAGAAATGAGGCCAGTTAAAAATAGACGTGTGGTTAGATTTTTGAGGGATGTGGTCGACCACATGAGACCACACACGTATTGTCACACCCCAATTCTGCACCAACCAGAATGGTGTGATGAACCGTCAATAAACCAACGGTTCAACCAAGATCTCGTATAGGCTATTCCCATTGTTGTTAAACCAAAACACATTCCACATTAATCAGAGATAATAAAGTAAATAGCAGAAGTTTTACAGATAATGAACGGAGGTCTAGTCATGATAAATAATTAATATTCTATTTATCTCCAAGTAACCAAAACATAATTTAATACATATTACAATATCCAAATACAAAAATTAAACACTAAGTGTATCCATAGTTGAAACACTAGCTTGATGAATCACAATAGTCCTCCATAGCTTTCTCATCATAGCCGCCACCCGTTTACATGTTGGCTTGTTGACATAATCTTCAACCGTAATACCTGCAACATCCTAAACTAAAAGATTTGTGCGCACGAGGGCCAGCTCTCCAACTTGAGCTCAGTGAGAAAACAAAACAATGCAACAAACATATGCATGCATTCATTCATATCTTTGGTCTGGTTCATAAGTTTGCAATATGCTATAGAAAGGATAGGTGGCCGCCGCACCTCTATGCACGAGTGTGTGGAGCCGCCCAATGAATATGGCATTACCGTCCCACATGCACCCACTATGGTACAATATACCCAATGAAAACGGCATTGCAGTACCGGTTGCACCATACCAATACGTAAGTCCCTATTGGCGAGGGCTTGCAAACTGGGCTCACAACTAACCAATCCTAATGTCAAACAATGTATTCAAGGCCTCACCCCAACATCCCTCAATACACCCATAGAGATAGAGCTAGGGTCTGGTGACTAGGCTGAACCACAATGTCACGTCCCCCCTGATGCCCTACGACGTATTTGTTTCGCTAAGGTAATGGCAATATGACGATGTTAGTGGACAAGACTTGAGTAGAGATAGAGCTAGAGTCTGGTGACCAGGACACACCACGATATCACGTCCTCCCCCCGATGCCCCACTCGCATCAAATACACTAACCACACATAAACATTCACATGTCTATTCCTAACATCACCATCATCATCATGTTATAAATAAATGAAATTAAATATGCATGAACCGTAATAGCAGGAATATTGGATGACATGTTAAATGCACAATACACACATACACACATAGAATCAATCATGGTATAAGACTCAATAAGTAAAAATAGCTTTTTATTATCCAATTAGTTTAGGTCTTGTTCCCTCACCTTTGGTTGCTAGTAGATCCTCATTCAAGCTTTATGAATCACCTTTAAAATCACTAGAAAGACCTAACAAGTTGATAGATTTTAATTAGAATTAATTCTAACAATTTAGATTAGCTGAAATCATAGGGTCGCTGGTAGGGTCGCACCTAGGGTAGCAGTTTCTGCGACCCTAGGGTGTAGGGTCACAGGTAGGGTCGGTTATCCATCGACCCTATGTGCGACCCCACCCTCCCTGGAACTTCCCGAGGGCATGGGGTCGATCATGTGGTCTTGTAGGGTCGGATATCATTCAACCCTACATGCGACCACACGTATTCTGAGTCGAACTTTCATGGTCCATTCCATGATTATTCTATGGCTCAAAACTACGAGTTAAACACTATTCATAGACAACAATGATTTCCTCCATGGAATCTCTTGAAACTTGTCTATGGATGGATGATTTGGGTTTCTCCTAATCCTATGTTCTTCATAACTATTCTAGAATCTCTTATTCAGGTAAAGAATTAGATTCATACCTTTATTCAGAGGTTTCTCTGAGCTTCCTCCTCTTCCTTAGTCTTCTTCTTCAAGTTTCCTTCTCTTCTTCTCTTCCTTCTCTTTCTCTTGCTCTCACTTCAATTAGGGTTTTAAAGGGATGAAAGAGGCTTAGAAACGTCCTATTTATAGAGGAAAACCCTCCAAAACAAGTCCCATTGAGTTGAGGAAAGAATCCCTTGGAATTAGAAAAGTTTCTTAATTTCCGGTTCGCGCTGTTTTCCTAGGGTCGCATGTACTGAGACCCTACGTTTTTAAAACGTGAGACCCTAGGGTTAGGGTCGCTGGTAGGGTCGGATGTAGGGTCGCATAATCCGAGACCCATGCGACCCCACGACCAAAAAGTCATGAGTTGGACTTCTGTTGAGGTGGGGTCGACCCTACCTATTTAGGCATGCGACCTTACCCTCATTTTGACTGTTTTTGAGCTAAATTTCATATTGGGTCTTGGGTTTCTTCATGCACTTGGTCCACTTGGCTCGACCATGATATTTAGACTGGTCACTACACAAAATATAAGGTTAGACCGGGTTCATGGCGTGTGGGTCTTGCATGTATGGTCGCATATTTGGGACGTGTGATCGACGGATTCTGCGACCACACGTGCGATCGCACAATGTTGAGACCAACTCCGAGATTTGAAAACCTTCCAAATCAAAGGGGATCTTTTTCCTAATTGAAAGAGGACTCTATATGGAGGTTTTTCCTCTATATAAAGGACGTCCCTCTACCCTCTCTTACTCTTTTGGAACAATCTCAAACCTAAACCTAAGAGAAAAAGAGAGAGGAAGAGAAGGAGAAGGAGATTTAGAGAAGAAGGCTAAGAGGAAGGACTTTGTAGAGAAGGTTCTAGCTTCCTACAGTAAGCCAAGGTATGGAACTTATCTCTATAGAAGTAGATCACATAGGATAAAGTTTTTTCCATTGTTAGTTGAGATGTTAATATGAATCCATAAGCAATTCTCAAAGGAAAATCATAGAGAATAGGTTAGGGTGAATAACTTTGTAAAATTGTGATTTAATGGCCATAGACTAATCATGGAGGAACCCTATTGATGAGCCAAAGAATCGACTCATGAAGAATTCAGATTGAAGTTGAAAACTGACCAAACATCATGTGGTCGCAGCCTGTGGTCGACCACAGGGTGACCAGAGGATCTGCCACAGCTATTCGGGAATTTTTCCAGAATCATGTGGTTGCATGATATGCGACCACAGGGTTGACCACACAGTGTGTGGTCACATATATTGAGACCACAGGTTTGACCATATGATAACAACAAGTATGTTTTGAGACTAGACAAGGTTTTTGACTATTGTAACTTGAGGAAATTAACCCCAAACTTAAATATATTAATTATTTAGGTTCCCAATAGATTCAAAGTGACTTCCAAAGCTTGGGAGAGGAACAAACATCAATCAAAGGTGAGGGAACAAGACCTAAACTAATTGGATAATAACAAACTATTTTATTTTATTTGTCCAATGCAATGAATGATTCTATGCTTGTATGCTTGTAATGTGCATCTTACATGTCATCCAATATTATTGCTATTTCTGCTTATACATATTTATTTTTTATCTATTTATAACATGATGATGATGATGCTAGAAATAGGCATGTGATTGTGTGTGTGGTTAGGGTGTTGGAAGCGAATGGGGCATCAGGGGAAGAACGTGGCACTGTGGTCTCTAACCTAGTCGCCAAACTCTAGCTCTATCTCTACTTAAGTCTTGCCCACTGACATCGTCGTATACCTTAGCGGAACTATTATATCGCAGGGCATCAGGGGAGGTGGTCTCGGATCGTGTGGTCTCTGACTCAATCGAGGGGCCTTAGCTCTATCTCTATGGACGTATTAAGGGATGCTGAGGTAAGGCCTTGGGTACATTGGATGGCATTCTGATTGGTTAGTTGCGAGTCCAGTTTGCAAGCCCTCACCAATATGGGCTTATGTGTTGGTATGGGTAGGGCATCAGGGGAAGTATTGGCGGTGTGTGATCCAGACACTTTAGCTCTATCTCTATTTCATGGTGGGGTGGATGTGGGACGATAATGGTGTTTAATCCATTTGGTGGATTCATACACCCGTGTATAGAGGTGTGGTGGCCACCAAACCTTTCTATAGCACAATTGCAAACTTAAAACCAAACCAAAGATTTGAATTGAATGCATGCATATGTTTGCGCATTATTTTGTTTGTTCATTGAACCGTGATGTGTGTTCACCCTTTCGACGTCGAATATTTTTAGTTGTTGATGCAGGTCCTACTGTGGAAGATTATGTGAATGCGCTGACGTATGGACAAGTAGCGGCTATGGATGTAAAAGTGATGGAGGAAGTGCATGACCCGTCGTATGAGTGCAACCAATGTGTTTTTGATTAGTTTAGCTATTTTTGACTATTAGAACATGTAATGGATTATTTTACTTTATACCTCGAGTTAGTTGAAAATAATTGGATTTAATTATTTATTATCACTATTAGTTATTTAGTTCATTATTAATAAAGAATTTCATTATTTATTTATTTACTCTGATTATTATTGTGAAATGTGTTTGGTTTAACTGGGTGGGCACAGCCTATAAGAGATCTGGTTTGAACCGTTGGTTCTCATGATGGTTCATCACACCACTAGTTAGTCCAGAATTAGGGTGTGATAGCTTGGTATCGGAGCTCTAAGGTTTTGTCCATCAAACCTGAATACTTTCACAAAAGTCATGAACTTAGTTAGGTTAAAATTAAAAACCTTAATACAAACACACCATAAACACCTGTGTTTCTTATGACAGAACTTACGCAAGACGATAATGTACATATAAAAGGTGGAACTATATGTATATACAGACAGAAGAAAAAGAAGTCCTAAACGTATCCTAATAAACAAATAACATATGATATGGTCTACAGGTCAGACAGTTGCCTGAGTATACAAAAGATATAGTACAGTAGTATGAAAGGGAGTATCTGTAAAGCAGAAAATTGGAATACCGAGTTGGTACTCACAAGATGTGAAACTCGATGTATGACAGAGGAAGAAGAAAAATGGCTAGTAATGCCTAAATCCCTGCAGAGATAAAGGGAAAGATCTCGAGTCAAATCCAACAGAGATAGGAAAACAATAGTCATACACCAAAAATAAGAGTAACTATAAAGAAGATAAAGCTATACTCCTGGGTAACGTGGAGACTCGGAGTGAGATCCGCCACACACTGATCCATCATCGTTGAGTATTAAGAAGAGGCCGCAACCCGACCCCACCACTATCAGGATCTAAAATGGGTAATGGGAACCCATCTAAGCAGATGCCAAATAATGAGAATCAAATTGGAGCAAATCAAAGGGGTGAATAACCAAGCCACTCCAGCCAATCTACCTAGACTACCAAGTGCCTTGGCTACGGTTGTAATGAATTTGGCCTAGTAAAATGCAAGAGCAACAACAAATGTTATCTGCTATGCAAGTTACCATGGTAATCACTACCCAAGTTGCCAATGCTACACCGATACCTCCAACTCAGACCAAGTACGGTACCAGTTGGTAGCAACACTGTATCTCCAGCACCTATTAGCCATAACACAGTGCCTACCATATAGTAGATCCCAGTAACGCAAACCTCGGTATAGAATCTTGGTGCACAACAAGTAGCGTATCAACGTGGTTACCTTATTAGCCACCATTGTATGGGATTGCTGCACTGTGACAGAATGATCCGACAAAGGTTGAGGAATGTTTCCTGAAGATGAAGCCTCGGATATTTTCAACAAAGGATCAAATCTATTGTGGTCATATATCTAGATAGGTGTATATAGGATGCGGTGCATCGTTGACTTACCCTTATGAATATAGAGGATGCATATACCTGATTCTAAATTATCGTGCCTTAATAGGATACCTTCTCGATTCAACCTGTCAATTAGAGTTATAGATGTTTTTTCCTTAGAATTAGTCCTGATTATACCAATCTAAGCTACTCTCATGATTGACAACATGAATAGAGATATCAATTGAATGGACAGTTAAAGGTTTAATTATTTTGAATGTACATCTTTTCGATTTTATACCCGAGTTTATTGATGTACCAAAACTTTCTCCAGATTTATTCCTGTAGTGCCTTGACCAATGACATTATATACTTGATAAAACCTGTAACCATGAGGCTACGAGCTATGATACCTCTATTTCTATATATTCGGACCACTTGCAACCGGCAACCATGGGTTCAATTCAATTCATAGTCAGCTTTGTTACCATAGATTTACTCTTAATCCTTCGAATCTAGGTTCACTAGATAAAACAAATGTTCGTCATTATACTGAATTCGAAAGAACGAAATGAATTGTTTTTGGATAAACATTTTGATTCTTACATTCCCCGACCTTCGTTGATAAGATGTCTAGTTAATAAGAAAATTATTAGAGGGAGACGATTGAATTTAGATTAGATTCTATAGCCAAGAAACCTCAAATGAAGAAATGAAGAATCTATTTTGAGATTGCTAGATGGATGGATTTAAGTCATGGCCTGTAAAAGAGTGCATGAGCAAGAAGTGAGAACTACCAAGAGTAGCTAGTAAATAGTAGATAGCGCTCGAACAGAGTTAAAGATGGCTATATCAGTATGAATTTTAACAAGGTAAAAGATTTCTAAAAACATACCTAAGAGTGGGTACAAGGATGGAATCAAGAGTAATAGCATTGATAGTACTCGGTTTAGTACAATTATGATTGAGTTATTCTCAATGTCGAGTGAGATGAATAAGTAAAGTCCAGAAAAGAGTTTCGCAGAAATAATGAAATTATAAGCATATACCCTAATGCTTATAAGTAGACATATTGGATATGTAGAGAGTAACCAATCAAAAGACGTTGTTCGGGATGTATGATAGAAAGATCAAGGCAAAGCAGCAGTAATAAAAGAGATGTAAGCTAATGAGTGCAATATGAGATTAATGGTGTAAGCTAATGAGCTTTTTAGGATATGAGATTATTGGCGATGGTCTTTGAAAAACTAAGAGGTAAAGGGGTTAGACGTGCTCTTAAGACCTTTATATCAGATTTTGCTAGTTTAAGCTTTTTTTTTTTGGACTAGATGTTGTATTAGATGAGTGTTTGAACAATATCCGAATCGTATGGATGGACGAAATTTGAATGTAACCTAATTCGACTTGAGATGGGAGACTTTGACGTCATCTTGGGGATGGACTGGTTGTCTTAAGACTTTACAAAGCGGTTATGTGCCAAGAAGAGGTTGTCATTCAAGGGAAAAGGTGGTACATAATTTAGTTTTATTGGAAGCATGTTGCCTAGGAAGCGAAAGCTTATCCTCTTTGTACTAAAGGTGAAGAGATAACTTGAAAAGAAAAGAGTTGGATATATGGTATTTGTGGTATACATTACTAAAGAAGCACCACAGATAGAAGATATTGTCGTGATGTGTAAATTTCCTGATGTGTTTCCAGGAGACTTACCCAGGTTGCTATCAGATCGTACGACCGAGTTGTTATCGACTCGTCATCAGAGCTGGCACCGGTATCAAAGACACCCTATAGAACAGCTCCTATAGAGCTGAAGGAACTGAAGACTTACTTACAGGAGTTATTAGACAAAGATTCTAATCAGCCAAGTATTTCATCACGGGGAGCGCCAATGCTATTCTTGATGAAGAAGGATGGTAGTGTTCAGCTATGTATAGACTACCAAGAATTGAACAAGCTCACGTTCAAGAATCGATATCCACTACCTTAGATCGATGACTTGTTTAATCAACTGCAAGGTGCAAATGTATTTTTTTAAGATTGATCTTCAGTGAAGATATCATCAGCTGAAGAATTTGGACAGTAATATTTCGAAGATAGCTTTCAAAACCAGGTATGGACATTATAAGTTCCAAATCATGTCTTTTGGTTTGACCAATGCACCAGTATCTTTTATGGAGCATATGAACCGGGTATTCCATGATGTATTGGACACTTTGGTCATAGCTTTTATCAACAATATTTTGATTTATTCCAAGGAGCAAAGAGACTCATACAATAGATTTTAGAGCAGCCTTACAATAGCTGAGAAGGGAGAAGCTTTATGCCAAGTCCAAGAAGTGTGAGATTTGGTTAAACAAAGTGATCTTCTTGGGTCATGTAATATTGTCAGAAGGAATCAAAGTGGACCCTAGCAAAATAGAGCAATTGTGAAATGAGAAGGCTTAGCAGGTTATTACAGATGATTCGTGGAGGACTACTCTAGGATCGCTGTACCTCTTACCAAGTTGGCCAAGAAAAGAAAGAAGTTTATTTGGACCGACAAGTGTGAGGAATATTCTAGACTCTAAAAGCAAGGTTGATATCAGCTCCCATCTTGATCATACCAGGAGAAGCTTTTACCCTATATACCGATGTTCTGGATTAGGTCTAGGATGCGTGTTGATACAAGGAGAACAAGCGATTGCATACACTTCAAGACAACTAAAGGAACATGAGAAGAGTTACCTTACTCATGACTTGGAACGGCGGTGAATCATGCAATCGAGACATGGAGACATTATCTAGAAGAATTTCAGATTAAATCGGATTACAAGAGTTTATTTATCTCTTTACCCATAAAGAGTTGAACATGAGGCTAAGGAGGTGGTTGGAACTCCTAAAGGATTAAGACTGCAATATTCAGTGTCACTCAAGTTGAGGCTTTGAGTAAAAAGGAATAATGAAGTTAGAAGGACTTAATACCAATGTTGCCTTGTATTTCATAGCAATAGTTTCAAATTTGGAAGAAGGGTAATATATAATAAAAACTCGTGATGATCTAATTGAGCAAGAACTTATGGATGAACTTATGGAGCAACAGCTTCTCGCTTGTGCTCATAGCGTTAAAGATTATCTTTGATTTGATGAACGAAGTAAAAGTTGTAATTCTGTTAGATCCGTATCTGAGGACAATACAAGAAGATTTGGGGAAGGGTAAGCTAAACTCCGACTTACTTTAGATACAGATAAGGTACTTAGATACAAAAGATGATTATGTATACCTGAAAGTGAAAAGAACTCGGATCTTAGATACAAAATAATGCTAGAAGCCCCTTCCATTCCGTATTTGGTACATCCTGGAAGTACAAAAATGTACCAAAACATGAAGAGATTATTTTGGTGGAAGGGAATGGAAGCAGTTGTGGCTAGATACATGTTCCAATGTCTGAACTGTCGAAAAGTAAAGGCTGAAAGACAAAGACCAGTAGACTTACTACAATCACTATCTAAGCCAGTTTGGAAGTGTAACTGCATTACAATGGACTATGTCACTGATTTACCACTGACTCCCAGATCTGTTGACACAGTTTGCGTGATTGTTGATCGCTTTATAAAGATGGCTCATTTCATTGCTATACGACCTCGGTGTGCTTTGGAATGGCTAGCTAAGCTATATGTGGATAATATTGTCAGATTAAATGTTATGCCTGAGAGCTTAATGTCAGATAGAGGCTCACACTTTACCTCAAAGTTTTGGGAGGGACTACAGAAAGCGATGGGAACAAAGTTGAAGTTTAGTACCGCATTTCACCCTCAAATCGACGGACAGTCGAAGAGGACTATATAGATCCTAGGAGGTATTCTCCGAGCCTGTGAAATTGTTTTTAAAGGAGCTTGAGTTGAGAAGTTGTCGCTGATTGATTTTGTTACCAAACTACCATATAGATGTCACCTATGAAGCATGGTACGGTAGAAATGTCGAACTCCTCTGTTTTGCAATGAAGTTGGAGAACGAAGAATTGTAAGACTTGAGTCTATTGAAGAACCTATTGAGTGGCAGACAAGAACAAAGAAAAGGGCCAAGACAGCTCAAGGTTGTCAGAAGAGACGCCAAGACCTCGAGTTCGCCATAATTGACAAAGTGTTCTTGAAGATGTCACTTATGAGTGGTTTGAAATGGTTCAACAAGAAGGGAAAGTTATGTCCTATATATGTTTTGGATCTTACAAAATTTTAGAGAGAGGTAGAAAAGTTGTATATCAACTAGCGTTATCGCCGTCTATCTCTAGTGTGCATGACATGTTTCATGTGTCTTTACCGAAGAAGTACGTTGGAGATCCATCACATGTATTGACTATGGATCCACCGGATTTGATAGAAGACTTAACTTTTGCAGTGGTACTAGCTTAGAACACCAGTGGGAAGGTGCATCATCTCCGGAGCCGGGATATTTATTATGTGAAGGTAACCTGGCGAAGCCAAGACGTGAAAGAGATTACATGAGAAGAAGAAAAAAATGCAATGCGGAAACAGTAATCCCACCTATTCGACTCCGAAGTACATTCAAATTTCGAGGATAAAATTTCTTTTGAAGATGGGAGAGTTGTAAGATCCATGCGTGCAAATTTCGAAGACAAAATTTCTTTTAAGGGTGGTGGAGTTGTAAGACCCGTACGCCACGAACCCGGTTTAACCTTATGTTTTCGTGTCGTGACCGGTCTTCCTATCATGGCCAGATCGAGTGGACCAAGTGTGTCAAGAAACCACAAGGCTAGGTATGTAAATCGACCCAAAAATAGTGAATTAGGAGTGTATGGTTGACTACCTGAATTGCTATGGTCGACCACACCATAAAAGAAGTAAGACCAGTCAAAAATAGATGTGTGGTCTCATTTTTGAGGGGTGTGGTCGACCACATGAGACCACACACATGAGACCGCTCACATGTGGTGGTATATTTGGGACGTGTGGTCGACGGATTCTGCGACCACACGTGCGATTGCACGATGTTGTAACTGACTCCGAGATTTGGAAACCTTCCAAATCAAAGGGGATCTCTTTCCTAATTGAAAGAGGACTCTATATAGAGGTTTTCGCACTATATAAAGGACATCCCTCTACCCTCTCTCACTCTTTTAAAACAATCTCAAACCCTAAACCTAAGAGAGAAAGAGAGAGGAAGAGAAGGAGAAGGAGATTTAGGGAAGAACACTGAAAGGAAGGTCTTTGCAGAGAAGGTTCTAGCTTCCTACAGTAAGCCAAGGTATGGAACTTATCTCTATAGAAGTAGATTACATAGGATAAAGTTTTTTCATTGTTAGTTAAGATGTTAATATGAATCTATAAGCAATTCTCAAAGGAGAACCATGGAGAATAGATTAGGGTGAATAACTTTGTAAAATTATGATTTAATGGCCATAGACTAATCATAGGAGGAACCCTATTGATGAGCCAAGGAATCGACTCATGAAGAATTCAAATTGAAGATGAAAACTGACCAAACATTATGTGGTCGCAGCTTGTGGTCGACCACAGGGTGACCGGAGGATTGACCACAGCTATTCAGGAAGTTTTCCAGAATTGTGTGGTGGCATGATATGGGACCACAGGGTCGACCACACAGTGTGTGGTCGCATATATTGAGACTACAGGGTCGACCACACGATAACAACAAGTATGTTTTGAGATCAAACAAGGTTTTTGACTACTGTAATTTGAGAAAATTAACCCATAACTTAAATTCATTAATTGTTTAGGTTTCCAATAAATTCAAAGTGACTTCCAAAGCTTGGGAGAGGAACAAACATCAATCGAAGGTAAGTGAACAAGACCTAAACTAATTGGATAATAACAAACTATTTTATTTTATTTTTCCAATGCAATGAATGATTCTATGCTTGTATGCTTGTAATGTGCATCTCACATGTCATCTAATATTATTGCTATTTCTGCTCATGCATATTTATTTCTGTCTATTTATAACATGATGATGATGATGCTAGGAATAGACATGTGATTGTGTGTGTGGTTAGTGTGTTGGATGCGAGTGGGACATCAGTGGGAGGACGTGGCACTATGGTCTCTGGCCTAGTTGCCAAACTTTAGCTCTATCTCTACTCAAGTCTTGCCCACTGATATCGCCGTATCACCATTACCTTAGCATAACTATTACATCGTAGGACATCAGGGGAGGTGGTCTCAGACCGTGTGGTCTCTAACTCTATTGGGGGGCCTTAGCTCTATCTCTATGGACGTATTGAGAGATGCTGGGGTAAGGCCTTGGGTACATTGGATGACATTAGGATTTTTTAGTTGCGAGCCCAGTTTGCAAGACCTCGTCAATAGGGACTTACGTGTTGGTATGGTTAGGGCATCAAGGAAAGTGTTGTCGGTGTGTGATCCGAACACTTTAGCTCTATCTCTATTCCATGGTGGGGTGGATGTGGGACGATAATGGTGTTTGATCCATTGGGTGGATTCACACACCCATGTATAAAGGTGTGGTGACCACCAAACATTTCTATAGCATAGTTGCAAACTTAAACCAAACCAAAGATATTAATTGAATGCATGCATATGTTTGCGTATTATTTTGTTTGCTCACTGAGCCGTGATGTGTGCTCACCCTTTCGACGTCGAATATTTTTAGTTGTTGATGCAGGTCCTACTGTAGAAGATTATATAAATGTGTCAACGTATGGACACGTAGCTGCTATGGATGTAGAAGCGATGGAGGAAGCACATGACCCGTCGTGCGAGTGCAACCAATGTGTTTTTTTATTAGTTTAGCTATTTTTGACAATTGGAACATGTGATGGATTATTTTACTTTATGTCTTGAGTTAGTTGGAAATAATTGGATTTAATTATTTATTATCACTGTTAGTTATTCAGTTCATTATTAATAAAAACTTCGGCTATTTATTTATTTGCTCTGATTATTATTATGGAAAGTGTTTGGTTTAACCGGGTGGATACGGCCTATACGAGATCCTGGTTTAAATCGTTGGTTCTCATGATGGTTCATCACACCACTGATTAGTCTGGAATTGGGGTGTGACAGGCATTGTTCTATGTCACTAATCACCCCGACAGCTACCAGATCATGTGTAGAGGGGTTAGCAAGTAGCACGGTTTCGGGCAATCGACATGAACTTTCATCATTATTTTGGCCTAAGGAAGAACGAGTCTTTCCACACCAAACACTTGGGAGACAGTGGGGGTGACAGTCAGCCCCCTAAAAGGAAGCCCGAGAAAGGCAGCCCCCTTCCTAGCTAACTACTTAAATGAGGGCTGGGGTAGACATGGCCTCCTCGGAGGAAGACTCAGTGCCAACTTCTTCGTACTCAAAAGAAGACATTTTCAAGAGAATGAAGAGTAAGAGAAGAAAACTTACTGAGAAAGTTGCAGACAGAGTTAGAAAGACGAAGTTCGCAACAATTTTTTGAAGGCTCGCAGCAATTCGAATGCGAGAATGACGAAAGTGAAAGCAAAAAACCCGAGTGCTCAAGGGTTTATATAAGACACCAACGGGCACGACCCCTTCGATTCAAAATATTTGAAATCCGAAAGTAATCATGAGAAGGGCTATCAATTAACCTGGATCGACGCAATTGACAAGCCGTCAGTAACAGTAGACAAAATCCAGACCGATGGTTAGATGAAATCCCTAGGTGTTCGTTCAACGTGCACCAAAAGTTGTACGAAATCCTTCATCGTATCTGAAAAGCTAATAGGATTCCACGTGGCATCACCCCAGAAGTTGGCACTTCAAATCAGCATTAAATTCAGCCATGATGTGCCTTTGGAAATTGGGATTCAATGAATTCTTCACATTTTTTCAAAAAAGAAGTATATTGTCACAACTTTTAATGAAAAAGCATGCAAGAGGACACATGGAAGAAGAGTTGACCTCAAGCTCATCCGGACATCTCTAGCGTTGCAGCTCGATCTATGCAGATCGTA
Organism: Protea cynaroides; assembly: GCA_028583415.1. Lineage (NCBI taxonomy): Eukaryota > Viridiplantae > Streptophyta > Magnoliopsida > Proteales > Proteaceae > Protea > Protea cynaroides. The sequence continues at coordinate 66,570,482 of CM053273.1, forward strand.
TGTCTGAAGTCAGACTAGGCAACAGTCTTCATTCTAGACTGGACTTTCCGACTTCACATCTCGCCCAATACATGCCCAAGTTCTGACTTGTAAAGATCATAATTTGATAAGGTTGACAGCCAGGGCAATCGACATCCCAAATTTTGACTTGTGAAGGTCATCATTCGACAAGGTCAACAACCGGGGCAATCCACATCCCAGTGCTGACTTCTAGCTTCAAATACAGCCCGACCATCTTAGTAATTGTAGGTCGTCATGGCCCCAAAGTGAGACCTCAAGAGGTCGGAACAGACGATAGACATAGCTTGAATACAAGGTCTGCCTTGCAATGGAGTCAGTGGTTAAGCCTTATCAGTTTTGGCAACTCAGCTCTGCAATGTATTATCAAGGTTGCTCCTTCGAACTTGACAAGTCCAAAGAAGCAAGGGGCAACTATTGATAGCCTATACTACTCACCAATGAAAAGGTGACACATGTCCCGACACATGTCATTCATGAAGCGATTCCACTCCTTCGAGGAGACATACGCACATCACCACGTGTCAACCCGCAAGTACTTGGTGTACGGTTGCTGGAATCCTATCGACAAAAGAATTCTATCCACACTCGACATGGGAATAGGAGAGGAGTCCAGAGGCGTACTCTGGACCATCACCTCCACCATCTATGATGCTCATTGGACTCCTAGGAAAACAACATCCCAGTCATAAGATCATAATCCAGCGGTTACAGATTAAAACCGATTGAAGCCCTCAGGAGGCAGTTATTTAAACTAACTCAAGCATTCAATGGCATATCCGGCTCCAACTAGACGTACTATAAGTCCATATAAACACTCCACAATCACAAGTACCAGGGGACACACTCTTTTCTACTTGAAGAATACTCAAGCCTTACCCAACTTTCTAAGGAGCTTGTGAACTCTCGTAACCATGCTGCTTGATCTGTTACTGACTTGATCATTAGAGTGGCCACTGAACTACTCAATCTGACTCCCAGAGATTCTTTTTTTTATTCCAGGTTACAGGCCACGTCAGCATTACTAATTTCAACAGCAACAGAAATCAAAGATCAGAAACAAATAATACCTAACCAACCTTATCTTTCAAAATGGGGAGACAACCTTAAAAATCAGAGAAGGCCGTCAAACACACAACAAATCATGTAACAATTATAACACTTATAAAACTAAAACGTTTATTTTATAATAAAGTTTACACTACTAGCCGATAAGGAATTTAATATTAGAAATAGCCATTCCTCCTTACAAATAGAACACACACTCTCTTTAGTTTTACCAAACACTTGAATAATGCACAAAATCTACTTTTAGCTTTATGGAGTAATTGTTGCCACTGCTGTGAACTGACCCAATATTAAAAAGTAGGAGGAAACATTATAGGGTTAGGACCTCTTCCTCCCAAAGTTCCTCCAATGACTTGTAAGGGCCATTTGGCGAAATAAACATTTCTCCTGAAAATAACTTTTTCTGTGGAATCTGGCTTATCTTATCCAGTTCTTCCTGGGTAAGCTCCCAATCAAATATTTTGAGATTTTCACTCATCCTGTCTCGGTTGAAGCTCTTCACAATTGGAATTGCTCCTTCTTGATATACCCACCTTAGTGCGATCTGTCAAAATATCAAATCTTTTCAAGAACTATTGAAGCTTCATTCCTTGTAGAACGCTCATGATATGGTAGTTTAATACCTGTGCAATGGTTTTCCCCTTAACCATAGCAATATCTTTGAGGATTGGATTCTCCATGACCATAGACGAACCCCATTTACTTCCATATGCTCCCAGAGGAGACCAAGAGCAGACATGTATCTCCTTTTCATTGCAGAATTCCCTCAGCTTCCTCTGCTGCCATGTGGGACTCATCTCCACCTGATTACATAATTCAGTTACATTCAGTCACCATCAAATCCTTCTGAATCTAACCGACACTGTTACAACAGACTTTGCCTTGATTTTTTTCTGATTCTTACAGCATGGTTCCTCAAACCGGGTGCAAAATGTCAAACGAAATTTTAAAGCACCGTCCCTAAATCGGTGAAGCTAAATGGGGTAATTTTGGTTTTTTATGAAAATAATTTATGAGATCCAACAGCCATAAAAACCGGTGACAAAGTCCGTTCTAACGGAATGGATTAGAACCAGATAAGGCCATTTTGTCATCAAAACATCTTCTGATGCGTTTTTCTACTTGTAGCAAGGCCGGTTACAAATAACTTACCCTTTTCACCAACCAGTTTCTATGGTTCAGTTTTCTTCGGTTACCACCTAATCCCTATTCCCTGTGAATGTAATCGACTCCCTTACAATGGAAAAAGATCGTAGTTCAACATTTCCTTCAATTGTGATTAACGGTTGAGTCGGGACTGACTCCCATTCTTGGATCACCATCTTAAAAGGCTATTGGACTTGTGAACAACCAGGTTCAGCGACAGGTTTTGGCCCTGATTTTTCCATCTCTCCTTTGTTACAGCACCGTTCTTAAAACCGTGGTGCAAAATATGAAACAAAATTTTTTCCACGGTTCCCAAAATCGGTGAATCTAAAAAAGGTAGTTCCAGTTTTTGAAATGATCTTTGAGATCCAAGAGCAATAAAACGGATTTACATCGTGTCCTCCCAGTGGCTCTAGGAGGACGCGATAACCTCTTGGATAGCCTCCACATGGCTGTGAAGAGGACGCGATAAACATCGGACGGCCCCATGGCTGAGATACAACACGCCGCCAATCAACTCAGTTTGACTTGTCCGGTTGAACATGGGCGTGATTACCGAATTACATGACGACCATCCAAAACAGGCAGAGTGCCGCTGTTCTCCCAGAACCCTCCCAGTGGTTCTGGGAGTAAACTGGTGACAAAGTCCGGCCCTAATTAAAGTTGTTATTTTGTCATCAAAATCATATTCTGATCGGTTTATTTACTTGGAACAAGAGGGGTTACAATACGATATTCTAATTGCCCTTTTTCTCTGTCAGATTTACCTGAGTATATGATAATATACCTGATTCACGGCGGGAGAGACGGTGGCGTATGCCAGAAGTTGGGAGAGCTTCTTGCTTGAGAAGTTGCTCACACCAATAGACTTAGCTAACCCGAGCCTGAAGCACTCTTCCATGGCTTCCCATGTCCCTTTCATATCAAAGGGAAGAATGTCTTCCTTTTGACAAAGGAGGCCAACTCCTTGTTTCAACCTTACAGGCCAGTGAACCAGATAGAGATCCACATAATCTAACCCAAGTTTCCTATTACAACATAAAATCAAATTCTAGTTAATAAAAAAAATATGGGATTGTATAATAAAATTTTAATTAAAAGATCTATAGACATATTACTAACTGGAGAGATCCCTTGAGTGCTGGGAGGACAAGATCATGGTCTGAATCTGAGCACCATAGCTTCGAAGTAACGAAAACATCACTGCGGTTATCGATCAGGCCTCGTTCGAGTGCTTGGGCTATGGCTTGGCCGACGAACTCTTCGGTTTTGTAGAAAGAAGCAGTGTCGATATGCCGGTAACCTAGCTCAATCGCAGTGACTAGAGTTGAGGTGAGATTTGCAGGGATAGGATCACAAGATGTTCCCAAGCCTATCGATGGGATTCTATGGCCAGTGTTAAGGACTACCTGCGGGATCATTTCCTTTTCCATTGTGTGTGTACGAGAGTTCTGGAAGGAGGGCTTTTTCTCTAGTTTGGAATTTAGAGGATAGGATCACAAGATGTTCCGAAGCCTATCGATGGGCTTCTATGGCCAGAGTTTAAGGACTACCTGCGGAATCATTTCCTTTTCAATTGTGAGTATAGGAGAGTTCTGGAAGGAGGGCTTTTTCTATAGTTTGGAAAGACGATAGGATCACAAGCTATTCCGAAGCGTATCAATGGGTCTATGGCCAGAGTTTTAAGGACTAACTTTCGGGATCAATTCTTGGACTGGGATAGTCGGCTGCACTCCTGTGTAGCAGACTCGATCCTGAGAGCGGTGATCTCGGGCGGAAATCCAAAAAGTTGTTTCTAGACTTGGATAGATTCCAATTATATCTCCATTTAGTAAGGGTCCTCTTTGATAAGTTCTAATTATGGACAGTTGGCATTAAGGGAATGGCTTTAATCAAAAGGACTAAATCCCTCAAGTGGCATAATTTTTATTTACAGCTAGCTTATGGGGCTCAATGGATAGAAAGGTTCAGATTTGAGCTGTGTAGCGTAGGAATCTTCAATTCTTCATATCACGTTATAACTAGCCCCTCTATACTCCAAGAATTCCTTAACTGCTTTTTTATTTTTTTTGGTTTCCTATTCTGAATACAAATGGCTAATGCAACTTCTTTTTCTTTTTCATTTATTTTATTTTTGACTTCTCCCTTTATTCAGCACAGGGCTCCTGAATAGATATTTCAGAACTTGAAAGTTTCTGTTTTCAGCTAAAACAGCTAATTCTCAAGGGAGTGGCAAGGATCGGGGTGGAATTGGACGGGGTTCTAACATCAACAAACCAGAGAAAATGCAATTAGTTCTGCGATATTATGTTTTGCTCAGTATTTAACTGACATTTATATATTAGAAGTGGTTGCTTGTTGCTTCTACCCTGTTTTCAAGGGATTCACATCCTCTCCTCCCAAGGAATGGTCCCGTTAGATAGCCAACACCTAGGGTTCGGATGAATCCGAGCCCTTCATCTGAGTCAACAAGTTGAGCTAACAAGGGGGTGTCGGCTAGGATAGAGAGTTCGGGTGTCGGCCATCTAACGGGGCCATGGTCTCTCCTCCCAAACCTCTGGCAGGAGAGGATTTGGATATGTTTTTTTTTCAAGGGTATAATGAACCATTTTGTTGTGATGGAATTTTTGGACTCAACAATAGGTTAATTATCCTAACTTTTTTATGTGGACAATTTTCTTATTCATTGTGAATTTTTGGTCTGACAACAACTCAACAACTCATTGTGATACCTGAATCCCATCTCAGACACAAAACCCATTGTTTATTTTAATTTATGGAAAAAAGACAGTTACCTCCCCCATAACTTACCTTATTGACAATTGACGCCCAAAGGTTTCAAAAAGACAGTTACCTCCCCTAAACAAAGTATTAAAATCCAAATAAACCCAATTTTTAACGGTGTTAAAGTTAAATTTTTATGGACAACTCTACCCTCAACGTTTTATCCATACTTTAAATCATATCGTTGTTAAAAGACCAATATAACCCTTTTAGATACCCAATTAAAAAATAAATCCTAATCTCATCTTCTTCTCATTCTCCCTCACGACTTTTCTTATGGGGCAGAGATGATCTGTTGGACTCAGCTGTAAGCAGAGGTACTTCAGGCTACCAGTGAGGCAAAACTCCTACATTTGTAAGCGGAGGTATTTCAGGCGACCAGTGAGGCAAAACTCCTACATTTGTAAGTAGAGGTATTTCAGGTTCGCACAAATATTTCGAACAAACTGCACTCCTAGTCTCCCTTGTTTTTGTCTTCGATTAAGCACTGGTTTTGATCGAAAAGGGAGAAGTTTGTTTCGACTGTTAGAGGGAGAAGTCTTCAATTAAGCACTCTGTTAGATTACTACAAACAATAAAAAATGGGGGTGGGTGGGTTAGACTATAAACCTCAAAATCGACATTAAACAATCCCATTGGGGGTTTCGAAGATGAAGCATCCTACTGCTATCACTACTTATTAAAAGTTAATTAAAAGACAATCCTTACAGTGCTTCAATGCTTCAATGTTTGCAACAGTAGGTAGGGTTTCGAATGACAGTCAGTGCTTAAGGATTTGCAGCGGTCAGTACTTCATGCTTGGAAGCGGTTTGTGATTCAAGATTTGAAGCAGTCAAATCTCCCAAGGATTTGAAGTGGTCAAATCTCAGTGGTTTATGCTTCAAGATTTCTAAGGAACATGGGAACTTCAAGGTCCTTGCAGTGATAGGATGGAATTGCTTCAAGATTTCAGCAGAAACATTTCGAAGACTCCTTACTGCTTCAAGATTTCAGAGGAAATATTTCGAATGATGAACTGCTTCCATGTTCAAGGATTTGCAGTGACGGAGAGCTCCAAAGACGACAGCGATTCAAGGGTTTGGAAAACGGAATAACAATGAGCTCGACTGTGGTGAGCAAGCAAGGAATCGGGAAATCGTTCGACTGGCAAATAGTAACCTTATTAAATAGTAATGGTAAAATGGGTAGTTCATATCTCTAAAAGGGTAGTTTGGTATTTAATAAACTATTGGGACTCCCACCGTTACCATATAATGGAACATTCCTAACGGGTGGGGCTATTTGGATTTTAATAGTTTGTTTAGGAGAGGTAACTGTCTTTTTTGAAACCTTTGGGGGTCAACTGTCAATAAGGTAAGTTATAGGGGAGGTAACTGCCTTTTTTCCTTAATTTATTTATTATTTATTGGCGGGATACAGTTCCATTACTTGGACAACATAATCTACGTTAACCCTAATTTTATTTTCCTCCTCACTCTATACTCATGAACGCCCTCTCACTCTCTCGGGTTCTTTCTTTTGCCTTTCTTCTTCCCTATCTTCCTCTTGTTCATCAGTTCAACTGCAATACTTCTCAATCTCCATCTCACGGTGACACTCATCCTCTACCGGAGAAATCCAAGCCATCTGAGCGGCTCACCAACTCCTCTGTCTCTTCTGCGGTTCTGCCTCCTCATCAGCATATGTCTTTTGCCTTCCCCGACATTTTCTCCCTTCCACAAGAAGAAAAGGGCTGCCTCTGTAACTTGTAAGCCTATAATAAAAATACACGCCATTTGATTTTTTTGTCATTTGTTGTAGAAATCAGGTGGAACTGGCTGTGTTGTTTAGTGTTTTCTCATGATAACTTGTCTTAGATTCGGTTTATTTGGTTGTTAATCTTACATAAGCTCCCTGAAATAAAAATATCAGATAATAAAAAACTAATAGGCCAAATTTGCATCAAAGATCACAGTAGCCTGTAAACTATCGAAGAAGAATACAACCAGAAATTTAGATTCAAAACACGAAATAGGAATGTTGCATGTGTATGAAGATTAGATAAACTGCTATTAGAGAGAATAAGAAAGTACATCTACCGCAAATCCGCAACTCATTTACACATAAAAAAACTTTTACCAAAAAAAAAAATATTTCTACATAAAGGCAAATATTGGTCGAGAATAGTACATCTACTGCATTGGAATGTTAGATTTATGTGGGCTTAATTAATTATCTAAACTAGTCAATTCAGTGGGAATCCAATGAATACGGTAGAACCGATTTTGTTTGGTTCGTCACATGGTGTGAGATAGGTTTGGTAACCCTAATTCTATTGTGGGAAGGGTTTTAGGGTTATAACAGTATTCTATAAATACTGGGTTAGTGTCACACACCAAATCTGGTCTAACCAGTGGTGTGATGAACCGTCAAGAAAACCAATGGTTCAACCAGGATCTCGTATAGGCCGTGCCCATCTGATTAAACCAAATACATTCCACAAGCATAATCAGAGTAAATAAACAATAGCAAAAGTCTTTAATAATAATGAACTGAGTATCTAACAATAATAGCATAATTAATTATTTAATTATCTCCAAAGTAACTCAAAACATAAAATAAAATAAGAAAATCAATTACATGTTTCGATAACCAATCAACTAAACCAATCGAAAACACATGAATTGCACTCGCACGACAGATCATGCGCCTCTTCCATAGCTTCCATGTCTATCGCCACTACGTGTTCATACGTCAGCTTGTTCATGTAATCTTCAACGGTAGGACTTGCATTAACAACTAAAAATATTTAACTTCGAAAGGGTGAGCCCACATCACGGCTCAGTGAGAAAACAAAACAACGCAACAAACATATGCATGTATTCAATTCATATCTTTGGTATGATTTTTAAGTTTGTAATATGCTATAGAAAGGATTGGTGGCCATCACACCTGTAAGACCCGCACGCCACGAATCCGGTCTAACCTTACATTTCGTGTCGTGACCAGTACACATATTATGGTCAAGCCAAGTGGACCAAGTGCGTGAAGAAACCCAACTCAAAAACAGTCAAAATGAGGGTAGGGTCGCATGCCTAAACAGGTAGGGTCGACCCCACCTCAAAAGAAGTCCAACCCATGACTTTTTGGTCGTGGGGTTGCATGGGTCTCGGATTATCCGACCCTAGCATCGACCCTAGGAAAACATCAAAAACAGCACGAACCAAAAATTAGGAAACTTTCCTAATTTCGAATGGGACCTTTCCTAAACTCAATGGGACTTATTTTGGGAGGTTTTCCTCTATAAATAGGACGTCCCTAAGCCTCTTTCACTCTTTTTAGAACCCTATTGTAAGTGAAAGAGAAGAAGAGAAGGAAACTTGAAGAAAAGGCTAAGGAAGAAGAAGAAGTTCAGAGAAATCTTTGAAACTCAGACTATAGAAGGTATGAACCTCAATCCCTATCTGAATTGAAAGCTTAGAATAGATTATGATGAAGTTAGGTTAGAAAAAACCCCAATACCATCCATCCATGGATAAATTCCAATGGAAATCATGGAGGAAATCATTGTGAACAAAGGAAAGTGTATAACTTGGAGTTTTAAACCATAGAACAATCATAGAATGAACTATGGAAGTAAGCCAAAGGACCCAAACATGAAAGAATAGACTATAGAATGAAAGGTCGACTCAAACCACGTGCGGTCGCACGTAGGGTCGATTGGGAATCGACCCTACCAGACCACAGGATCGACTCCTAGCTCCCGAGAAGTCCAGGGAAGCTGCGGTCGCACCTAGGGTCGATGGGACAACCGACCCTAGGATAGACCCTATACCCTGGGGTCACAAAAACCTGCGACCCTAGATTTACAGCAAGCTTAAAACTGTCGGAATGAATTTAATTAAAATCTATCGACTTGTTAGGTTTTTCTATTGATATAAAGGTGATTCTTAGAGCTTGAAAGAGGATTTACACTCAAGCAAAGGTGAGGGAACAAGACCTAAACTAATTGACTAATAATAAACTATTTTTATTTATTGAGTCCAATACCATGAATGATTCTATGTTTATATGATTGTAATGTGCATATCAATATTCCTGTTATTACTGTTCATGCATATTTAATTTCTACTTGTTTTTAATATGATGATGATAATGATGCTAGGAATAGGCATGTGAATGTTTGTGTGTAGTTAGTGTACTTGATGCGAGTGGGGCATCAGGGGGAGGACATGACATTGTGGTTCATCCTGGTCACCAGACTCTAGCTCTATCTCTACTCAAGTCTTGTCCACTAACATCGTCGTATCGCTATTACCTTAGTGGAACTATTACATCATAGGGCATCAGGGGGGGATGTGACATTGTGGTTCAGCCTGGTCACCAGACCCTAGCTCTAACTCTATGAATGTATTGAGGGATGCTGGGGTGAGGCCTTGGATACACTATTTGACATTAGGATTGGTTAGTGCGAGCCTAGTTTGTAAGCCCTCGCTAACAAGAGCTTACGTGTTGGTATGGGCAATCGGTATAGCAATGCCGTTTTCATTGGGTGTATATTGTCCATGGTGGGTGCATGTGGGACGACAGTGTCGATATTTATTGGGCGGCTCCACACACTCGTGTATAGAGGTGAGGCGGCCACCGAACCTTTCTATAGCACATTGCAAACTTAAAAACCAGACCAAAGATATGAATTGAATGCATGCATATGTTTGTTGCATTGTTTTGTTTGCTCACTGAGCCGTGATGTGTGCTCACCCCTTTCGACGTTGAATATTTTAGTTAATAATATAGGTATCACTGTTAAAGATTATATAAATGCTCCTGTGTACGGGCGAGCTGCGACGATGGACGCTGAAGTGATGATGGAGTCGCATGATTCGACATGCGAGTGCAACTCCTGTGTTTTCGATTAGACTTTTATTTGGATTATGCAGACAATGTTTCGAATTAATTATTTAAGTTTATGTCTTAGTCCTTTTGGAAATAATTGGTTAAATTATTATTTTATCACATTTAGATTCTCAGTTCATTTAATATTAAGACTTCCGCTATTGTGTATTTATTCTGATTATGGTTGTGGATGTGTATGGTTTAAGCAAATGGACACAACCTATTTGAGATCTCGGTTGAACCGTCGATTTATTAGTGGTTCATCACCCCATTCTGAATAGTACGGAATTGGGGTATGACAGCACCTCTATACATGAGTGTATGAATCCGCCCAATGGATCAAACACCATTGTCGTTGTGAGGACAATGGGAAATCGTGATCCTCCTCGGGATGAATGTATATCCGTATTGATGAAGATCAATTGTTCTGTTGGAGTCACCACCTAGATTAAGGTCTAGGACCTCGAAAAATGTAGCCTCACCCTAAGGTAAGACTTCAATTGACTCATGACCCAATGTATCAGTTCTTTGGTTTGCAAGAGATTGGGTAAGTATTCAGGGTACGATTATGGGAAGGTGTTAAGCACCCAAACCGCCCGATCAATATCGACCTCCTAAACTTTCCTTAGACTCTAATTTTGACTGTGCTTGGTTAACTGGATGACTAGGGTTCAATGGGGGATGTCCTAAACCAAGTTGCTAAGTTATTCTAACCTAGGGTTCAGTCAATCATGTTTTAAAGCAAATAAACAAGCAAATGTAATTTACAATATTATACAGTGAATCAGACCAAAGATGGTTCGGTCTTGGACTGAATCTGAGACGTGTAAGACATCTCAAATTTCCTACGTATTCCAATCCTGAAAATCAAGTCCAAAACATAGTTCGAATGGGTTTTGTGATTAAAGATTATGAAAGTGATTTATACATGTGCTTCAATTAGATTTTTTGTTCAAGTTGAAGTTTATGCTGGATGTATGGTTGATGGGTGGCTTTGTACCGTATTTAGGATTCCTAAATTACCTACGTATTCTAGGGTGTGCCCTAGAAATTAGGTACGACGTAGTTCAAAAATATTTGTGAGAGTCAGATTTGGAATGTGTACCAAAATCCTACCATTTTTATCAATAGGATCTAGGGATGAGACCTAAATTCCTACTATTTTTGTCAATAGGATTTAGGGATGAGACCTAAATTCCTACCATTTTTATTTGGGATGTGTACCAAATTCTTTATATTTTTGTCACTAGGACCTAGGGATGAGACCTAAATTCCTATCATTCAGATTGTTTCCATTTTTTGTCATAGGATATAGAGATGACACCTAAATTCCTACCATTTTTATTGTTTCCATTTTTAGGTTTCTAGGGTTTCCTATCCCTTTTTCATTGTGATTTTTATTTTTTAGGGTTTCCTAACCTAATTGCTATTTTTTCATTTTTAGGGTTTTCTACCCTAATTGCTATTTTCTTTCCATTTTTAGGGTTTTCTACCCTAATTGCTATTTTCTTTCCATTTTTAGGGTTTTCTACCCTAATTGCTATTTTCTTTCTATTTTTTAGGGTTTTCTACCCTAATTGTTATTTTCTTTCCATTTTTAAGGTTTTCTACCCTAATTGCTATTCTTTCCATTTTTAGGGTTTTCTACCCTAATTGTTATTTTTTCAACTTATCTCTTTCCAAGACAAATATGGCAAATGAAAATATTCCAACTATAGCAGTGGAAGTAATCCAAACATAGTAGTATGCATCCAAACATGGCAGTAAGCATCCAAATATGACAATAAGCATGTGGCAGACAGATATAACAATAAGCATATGTAACAGATAGATATAGCAATGAGCATGTATAGCAGACAAATATAACAAGCATGTGTGCATCCAAATATAATAGTGACGTAGTGCCAGATCAATGGTATTGGTGAGATGCAAAATCAAGGGTTGTGATGAGGTACAAGATCAATGGTGTAAGACCCGCACTCCATAAACCTGGTTTAAACCTTGATTTCATGTCGTAGCAGGTCTTCCGATCATCACCAGGCCAGACGGGACAAGCGGATGACAAACAGGTACGAAATCGGATCAAAGACGGTAAAATAAGTGTCATTTTATGTTGACCGGTCGATGGTACCGGTCTTGGTACCGGTCGACCGGTATACTCTGTGCAGTTGACTACGGAGATCCGGAATTGGATCTCTGCGGGTCCCACTTTCCTAAACCCTAATACCTGGACCTTCCTAATCCTAATAGGGTTACTAAACCCTAATCCTAGCCTTTATAATGTAAGACCCGTGTCAATCTAACCCGGTCTTACCACCTTGAACCAGGTTTACCTATCATGGTCGAGTCAAATGGACCAAGGGCGTGAAGGAGATTGAGATCCCAGGTATCAAATCGGCCCAAAAACACTAATTTTGAAGGGAGGGTCGCATACCCAGCTAAGCAGGGTCGGACCTCCCAAAGCAGAAAGTCAGACCCTCAATTTTGAAGGGAGGGTCGGACATCTTGAGCCCTAGGGTCGACGGGATCATCGACCCTCCCATCGACCCTCGGTTGTATCCGAAATTGAAATTAGAAAATTTCCTAATTTTCGATTGGGATTCTTTCCTAATCTCAGAGGGACTTATTTTAGGATGTTCCTAGTCTATTTAAAGGACATCCCTAAGCCACTTTCACTCCTTTCACAACCCTAATCGAATTAAGAGAAAGAGAGGAGAAGGAAAGAGGAAGAAGAAAGGGAAGGAAGAGAAATTAAGCCAAAAGAGAAGAGTTGCAGAGAAAGATTATTCTTCTCAGGTATGGATACTAATTCCATGAGTTTCTATAGACCTTAGGTTAGTTAATGTTGAGAGTGTGATCTCGGAGAAACCCAAACTATCAATCTATGGTTAGGTTTTCATGGAAAACCATAGGAAAATGCATGAAAACTATCTAGGTGGGTTATACATGGTTTTAGACCATGGAATGAATGTAGGAGCAAGCCATAGGATCCCAAGCACGAAGAATGGATTAAAAGAGGGAACTGGACCAAAGTGCACCGAGGGTCGCACCGAGGGTCGATGACCATCCGACCCTAGGTGTTCCTGACCATCGACCCTCAGTGTTCGGGAAGTTCAGAGTTAAGGGAGGGTCGCACCCAGGGTCGATCCTGACTCGACCCTACCTCCGACCCTCGCTTAGCAGTAGTTTTTAAATCTGGAATTAATTCTAATTAAATTCTATCGACTTTGTTAGGTCTTTTAGCAATATAATAACACTGTAAAGGTGATTTTAAAGCTTGGAAAAGTATCTTATAGCAAGCTAAGGTGAGGAAACAGAACTCCAAACTAAATTGATTAATGACAAAAACTGTTTTCTAGTTTTTGAGTCCTATGCTATGTTTGATTCTATGCGAATATGTTTGTAATGTGCATACAGCATGCCATCCAATATTTCTATTACTTGTTCATGCATATTTACTTTATTGTTTATAACATGATGATGATGATGATGATAGGAATAGGCATGTGCTTGTATGTGTGTGGTTGATGTACTTGATGCGAGCGAGTATCAGGGGAGGTGTGATGAGAACGTCAATAAACGTTAACCTTTGGTGGGTCTCAGCACTTTAGCTCTATCTCTAACTCAAGTCTTGTGCATTAGCATCGTCGTATCGCCATTACTTTAGCAGAACTATTATGTCGTAGAGTATCAGGGGAGGTGGTCTTGGTCCTTGTAGTCTCTGACTCTACCGGGGGGCCTTAGATCTATCTCTATGGACATTCTGAGGGATGCTGGGGTGAGGCCTTGGATACACTATTTGGCATTAAGATTGGTTAGTTGCGAGCCTAGTTTGCAGCCCTCGCCAACAGGGGCTTACGTGTTGGTATGGCACTATATAGCAATAAACGTAACCTTTGTTATATGATGTTCATGATTGGGTGCATGTGAGTTGACGATAAACGTGATCTTCGGGTAACGTCACACACTCGTGTATAGAGGCGGGGTTAATAAACGCGACCTTTGGCTACCTAAACCTTTCTATTGCATACTGCAAACTTTAAACCTGACCAAAGATATAAATTGATTTGCATGCATATGTATTGTTGCATTGTTTTGGCTACTCACTGAGTCGTGATGTGTGCTCACCCCTCGACGTCGAATATTTTTAGTTGATGATGCAGGTTATACCGTTGAAGACTATATGAATGCGTCTGCGTACGGGAACGTGGCAGCCATGGAAGTTGGAGCTGAAGAGGATACACACGACTCCTCTTGCGAGTGCAACTCGTGTGTATTTGATTAGATATTTTATAGGTTTCTTTATTGGATTTATTAAGACATGTATTTGGTATTTAAATATTTATGTCTCAGTTGAAAACAGAATAATTTGCTATTAAATTATTGATATCATCTTAGTTCTCAGTTCATGTTATTATAAGATTTCCGCTATTGTGTATTTACTCGGATTATGATTATGGATGTGTGTAAGTTTGGATAACGCGGGGATAGCCTATTTGAGATCTTGGTTGAACCGTTGGTTTATTAGCGGTTCATCACACCATTCTGAGATGTGCGGAATTGGGCTGTGACAACTTGGTATCAGAGCATCTCAGGCCTTACCCGTCGAACTAACATACACTCAAGACGATTGTGAACTGAGATAGGATAAAAGTAAAAACAGTAATATAAACAAACTGTAAGCACCAGTGATGATTGAGGCCAAATTTAAAAAGAGAATAAAACATCTATTAAAGAGGAAACAAGTTAAATACAATGAATGATAGAAACAAAATGTATATACATAACTAATGCAGAGTACAGTCCACAACCCGGACAGTTACTCTGTAGTACATGAAAATAAAGTACAATCAAGAAGCTGGAGGCGAAGGAGGAGGTGGGGCCTCACAATCTCGGTCATAGTCCTCAGCATAGACCCTAGTCAACCAAGCCACCTGGGTCTGGGTCGTCCGGAGACTAGCTGCAAGATCGGCTACTCTCCTATCAGTCGCCCGCTGGACCTATAACAGCTCATCCACCCTCATACGCTGGGCGTCTAGCAACTCCTCCATCCTCAAATCAGATCTGCGCTGAGCCTCCCTGATCTCCTGTAGCATCTCCATCATGTCAGAAGGTGGGAGTGAAGGACCAGCCGCATGAGAAGGACCAGCCTCAGGTACTGGATCCGCAGCAGAAGAAGTACCAACACCAGCCGCAGGTGTGGGTGAAGGCGGTGGTATCGAGTCGACGTCCATATACATACGGTCATCATCGTCGACAGGATCCACGCGAACCCTAGCAGCGGCAGCAGCAGCCTCGGCATCAGCCATCTCGACATGAGTGTGAGGACCCACCATCTCGTTCCTCACCTCATCGCTAACCTGGGCATCCCGCATACCCATCTTGCAGATTGCCTCCCAATCTAGAGGCGATGAGAAGGTCTTCTCCTGGATCTTCTCATCTACCAGGTCAACCCCCAGACAAGTGTCGGTAGCACTGTAATCATGCGTCCATAGGGTAGATTACCCCTATGACTGGACAATGTAGCACTAATCATAGTCCGCATGATGATGTATGGAACGCAGACGGGCTAGCGAGTGCAGATACTGTATATCAAGAACTGGGTCAGCTGAGAAACCCTCTCATAGTGCCCACTTTGTGGGATCAGATTATGCTGGATAATCTTGCAGAAGACCCGTGGAGCTGGACGCAAGTAACAGGCTCTCATCTGCTAGCGATCAGGGCGCAACAGCTGGTTGTCGATCTCTGCCCTCATCTCCATAGAAACAAACTGTGGCTCTCCAGGTGCACAGTACACCATGGGGCCATCATAAGGTATGCCCAACAGATCGGCCAGTTGCCGATAATCAAAAGAAATGTGCACCCCCTTGACGTAACTGGTGATGCGCAACTCCTGACCATGCTCGACGTCATTGTAATTCCCCACCACCTGGAGATTACAATAGAACTGACGGACCAAATCCGGACATGTGCACGCGTCATAGGTGATGACAGGGAGCCACCCCATATCACCAAATGCCCTCTCTACGTTGAACAAGGCTAGCTCAGCCAAGTTCACCATACGACCTCCTTCCACTTTCTTTCGGGCATAGTCGGCATACTGTGCCTCGGCTTCATTAGAACGGAAGCGGAGTGGATCACGCACTCTGGGTATCTTGGTAGGAGCCATGGTATCTGCAAAACAAGAAAGAGAAGGAAAAATAAGGAAATTATGGGATAAAAATCCAAAATTCGATTTAATAATGACATAAATGACGATAAAGCCCTATTGCTCATCATACACGCGGGCATGAGGACTTATGTAGGTTAAAATACATCCTACAACCCGCATACAGTAGGAAATTTTAACTGGCGAAGCCCAATTTGAAGAAATTCAAGAAAAATAAAAAATGTCGACAAATTAGGGCAAAAAGAGAAAATTTCAAGTTTCTCGATAACCAACCGATGAAACTCAAAAAATTTTGAGGGCTTTCGTTCCTCGAGACACCAACAACAAAAGCCCCCAATAAAAATCAAATTTTTACGGTTGGAAAAAGTTTAATTTGGAAAATGCATGTTAAATGTGCGAAAACCTAGAAATGGAAACCTAAAAATAGGTAAAAATGGGAAGACGTACCTGTAGGGATGACGTGGACGTCGAAACCCGGAGTCAAACCTATAAAAAACGGTGGAGTAGCACTGTAGCAACTCAGAGAGGAGAGACGAGTCGAAACGGAGGAGAAATAGTGAGAAATGACCCAGAATCGGATCTTAAAAATCTGATTTTTGGTCCAAGGGTCGGACAATTCGACTAGAACCATCGACCCTCGAATCGACCCTCCCATCGACCCTCGGCTCTCGGGAACCTGACAGAAAACTATGGATCGGAACTGAGGGTCGGACACCCATCGACCCTCGCATCGACCCTCAGCTCTCGGGAACCTGACAGAAAACTAAGGGTCGGAACTGAGGGTCGGACACCCATCGACCCTTGCATCGACCCTCAGCTCTCAGGAATCTGACAGAAAATCAAGGGTCGGAACTGAGGGTCGGACACCCATCGACCCTCGCATCGACCCTCAGCTCTCGGGAAGAACAGGTCATTCCCAGGGTCGGACATATCATCGACCCTCACCATCGACCCTGCATAGAAAAGACAGTATTTTTTTTATATAATGAGCTAGAATTGGAATTGATTATCGGTTAGCGTGCCTACATGAAATATGAATGAATTCTCAGCTATTTTGATGATTTTCAGGCATCACCAATCACAGAAAAGAATTATGTCTGGACGTAGGGTGACCCGATAGACTCGAAATGCAGTCCCACCACCATCACCCGTGGAGGAGACTAGTCAAGAGAATAATTATCCGTCGGATAATCCAGAACAGGCAAACCCTACAAATTTGCCACCTCCACCACCAGAGCTAGCAACAGTGGTAATGAATCTGGCACATCAGCTGCAGCAGATGCAACACGCACAGGCTCAGATGCAGGTTTCCATTGGAATTATGTTTCAAGCCACTCAGGCTGCACCCATGCACACAGGACAAGCCAGTGCAGGACCGGTGGGTAACCACCCAGCTCATCAGACACCTCCACAACCTGCTGCACAGATTCCAGTCCGGGGTTCGAGGGCGCTTCAGGGTGATTACCATTATCCACACCATATGTTTGGGGCAAATCCCCAAAACCAGTTGGACCACTCCCGACTAGTGGAGAGATTTTTGAAGATGAAACCCAGAGAATTCAACGGCAAACCATTTGATCCGTTGTGGCCAGCCCACTGGATAGACGAGATGGAGAGAAATTTCCTCATGATGACTATCACAGAGGAAGAGAAAGTACTATGTGCCACCTTCATGCTCAAGGGCGACGTACATCATTGGTGGAAATCAACGAAGACATATCTACTGACCAAGCACGCCCTACTGACATGGGCTATATATAAAGAAGCCTTCTTTGAGAAATATTTCCACGGAGCTTCAGAGATTCGATGGAGAAGGAGTTCCCGAGCCTATATCGGGGACGGATGATCGTGGACTCATATCAACAGCGCTACGAAGAGCTGTTTTTCTTTGCACCGGCTAGCATGCAAGAAGAAGATACCGAAACCCGTAGGTTCGTCACGGGACTGAGAGGAAGCATCAGGGAACATGTTCTGGGCTTTGAGAAGAAAATTTATAATGAAGCTGTCCAGATTGCTCGAGTGATTGAATCGAGCCAGAAGGAGAGTTACTTTACTCAGAACAGAGGCATCAAAAGGCCAGCCGGAAATTCCTACAACGGAGGAAATAACAGGACGTATAAGCCTTTCCGTCCTCAGAATTTTTCTGCTGCAACCAAGACTACTCCAGCAGCTCAACCTCAGCCAAAGCCAAATTCTGAAGTTCTGAAGTGTTTTAACTGCAACCAACCCGGACATATGGCAAGGGAGTGCCCAAAGCCCAAGAAGGAGTTACATCAGGGACGGGTATATGCTGTTACATCCGAGGATGCGGCCGCATCACCCGATGTGGTCACAGGTATTGTACCCATAAATGGCGTACCCGCCAGTGTACTCTTCGATTCCGGAGCTACTCATTCATTTATATCTGTATCATTTGGAAAGAAGATGAAATTACCCATCAAAACATTAGACTACAAATTACTTGTACGGTCACCGATGGGGTTAGAAGTGGAACTAGAGAAAGGTTATGGACCATGTCCAGTTCTCATTGGAGAGAAGACTTTAGATGCAACCTTGATACAACTTGAGATGGAAGACTTTGATGTCATCTTGGGAATGGACTGGTTAGCTTGGCATTCTGCAAATCTGTTATGCGCCGAAAAGAAGCTAACGTTCAAAGACAAAGAAGGGGCAGAACTAAGTTTTTCGGGAACCAAACTTCCCTGGAGACGCAAGCTCATACTTTCAGCACTAAAGGCTAAGAAGTGCCTTGAGAAGGGGGCAATCGGGTATCTAGTATCCGTGGTCGACCTAACCAAGGACGCGCCACGAATGGAAGATATTGATGTTGTGCGGGACTATCCTGATGTATTTCCAGAGGAACTACCTGGATTACCACCCGACCGAGCCACAGAGTTTGTGATAGACCTTGTACCTGAAGCCGCACCCGTATCAAAAGCACGCTATAGAATGGCTCCTACGGAACTGAAGGAACTGAAGGTGCAACTACAAGAACTACTGGATAAGGGTTATATTCGACCCAGTATATCTCCATGGGGGGCACCGGTGTTGTTCGTAAAGAAGAAGGATGGTAGCGTTAGATTATGCATCGACTATCGGGAGTTGAATAAACTGACAATTAAGAATCGATATCCACTACCTCGGATCGATGACTTGTTCGATCAATTACAAGGAGCAAGAGTATTTTCTAAGATCGATCTTCGATCAGGCTATCATCAGCTGAAGATTAAAGAAGGTGATATTCCAAAGACAGCATTCAGGACCAGATATGGACATTATGAATTTTTGGTTATGTCTTTCGGATTAACTAATGCACCGGCAACGTTCATGGAACTTATGAACCGAGTTTTCCACGATATGTTGGATACGTCGGTTATTGATGACATATTAGTATATTCCAAGGACAAGGAAACCCATATCAAGAACCTAAACGCAGCCCTACAACGTTTAAGGAAAGAGAAGTTATATGCCAAATTTCCAAAGTGCGAGTTTTGGCTAACTGAAGTCGCATTCCTAGGCCATGTAGTATCTGCTGAAGGAATCAAAGTGGACCCCAGGAAGATCGAGGATATTGTGAAGTGGGAAGCACCAAAGAGCATTTCAGAAATTAGAAGCTTTCTGGGTCTAGCTGGTTATTATTGGAGATTCGTAGAAGACTATTCTCGGATTGCCGTACCTCTCACCAGTTTGACTAAGAAAGGTGAAAAGTTTGTGTGGACCGATAAATGTGAGAAGAGTTTCCAAACACTGAAGACCAGATTGATATCTACCCCAATTTTGACTATTCCCGTTCCAGGACAGACATTTACTTTATACATTGATGCGTCGGGACTGGGACTAGGATGTGTGCTTATGCAAGGAGAGAAACTAATTGCTTATACTTCAAGACAGTTAAAGGTACATGAGAAAAATTATCCCACTCATGATCTGGAGCTAGCGGCAGTAGTACATGCTGTCAAGATATGGAGACATTACCTATACGGAGAGAAATTTCAGATTAAGTTGGACCATAAAAGTCTTACTTATTTATTTAATCAGAAGGAGCTGAATATGAGACAACGAAGATGGCTTGAACTATTGAAAGACTATGATTGTGATATCCAGTATCATCCGGGAAAAGCAAATATAGTAGCGGATGCATTAAGCAGAAAAGCAATGATAAAATCTCAAGGAGAAGTTACCACGACTGCAGCAATGTATACTACCGGAATGGTATTCAATCACGGAAACGAGCAGTATGTGATAGATACAACGGATGAATCAGCCAACCAAGGGTTTATTCATCGGTTTTCAAATATGTTCGCGGCATTGAAAATTATATCGGATATAGTGGATGAAGTGAAGACAGCTATCAAAGCAGATCCTTATCTGAGAACAGTACAAGAAGATATTGAGAAAGGTAGGACTAACCCTGAGTTCACCTTGGATGACGAGAAAGTACTGAAATACAAAGGAAGAATATGTGTACCTGAAACAGAAAGTATGGACATTAGACACCGACTGATGAAAGAAGCCCATACCACCATCTATTCGATACATCCTGGAAGTACAAAAATGTATCATGATCTGAAGAAACTATATTGGTGGAGGGGAATGAAAGCAGATGTAGCCAAGTTCGTGTCTCAATGCCCAAATTGTCAGAAGGTAAAAGCTGAATGACAAAGACCCGCAGGACTGTTACAGCCATTACCGGAACCAGCATGGAAATGGGACTGCATCACTATGGACTTCGTCATGGGACTACCACTGACTCCTCGAGTAGTTGACGCAGTTTGGGTGATTGTGGACCGTCTGACTAAAACAGCTCGCTTCATACCTATACGACCTCAGTATACACTGGAAAGGTTAGCGAAGCTGTATGTGGATAACATTGTTCGATTACATGGTGTTTTAGAAAGCATTGTGTCTGATAGAGATCCACGATTTACTTTCAAGTTTTGGGAAGGATTGCAAAAGGCTATGGGTACAACGCTAAAGTTCAGTACTGCATTTCACCCACAGACAGATGGACAGTCGGAGCGTACAATCCAGATTCTAGAAGATATGCTACGAGCATGTGTGATTGATTTTAAAGAATCATGGGACGAAAAGTTACCATTGATCGAGTTCGCTTACAACAATAGCTATCAGGCTACTATACAGATGTCACCTTATGAAGCACTGTATGGCAGGATGTGTCGAACTCCCTTGTTTTGGAATGAAGTTGGAGAACGTAGTATTGTTGGACCGGAATTTATGGAAGAGACTTGCAGAGTGGTCGACATCATCAAGGAAAGAGTGAGAACAACTCAGAACCGTCAGATGCAATATGCAGACACTCGACGAAGAGATCTAGAGTTCGCCGCAGGTGATAAATTATTTTTGAAGGTATCGCCTATCCGAGGATTGAAGAGGTTCGGACAGAAAGGGAAACTAAGTCCAAGATATGTCGGGCCATATGAAATTCTAGCTAAGCATGGAAAAATGGCTTATCAGTTAGCACTACCACCATCTATGTCAAATGTGCATGACGTATTTCACATTTCCCTATTGAAGAAGTATGTCAAAGACCCAACGCATGTTTTGACAGTGGATTTGCTGGAATTGACTGATGATTTGACGTTTGAAGTAACACCAACAGAAATCACTAGTCGAAAGGTTCAACGTCTACGCAACAGAGATATCTACTATGTTAAGGTCACATGGAAAAGTAGAGACAGGGAAGAGATTACATGGGAAGAAAAAAATGCTATGCGAAAGCAATACCCTCATTTATTTGATTCAGAAGGTACGTATAATTTCGAGGATGAAATTTTTATAAGTTGGGGGGAGTTGTAAGACCCATGTCAATCTAACCCGGTCTTACCACCTTGAACCAGGTTTACCTATCATGGTCGAGTCAAATGGACCAAGGGCGTGAAGGAGATCGAGATCCCAGGTATCAAATCGACCCAAAAACACTAATTTTGAAGGGAGGGTCGCATACCCAGCTAAGCAGGGTCGGACCTCCCAAAGCAGAAAGTCAGACCCTCAATTTTGAAGGGAGGGTCGGACATCTTGAGCCCTAGGGTCGACGGGATCATCGGCCCTCCCATCGACCCTCGGTTGTATCCGAAATTGAAATTAGGAAATTTTCTAATTTTCGATTGGGATTCTTTCCTAATCTCAGAGGGACTTATTTTAGGATGTTCCTAGTCTATTTAAAGGACGTCCCTAAGCCACTTTCACTCCTTTCACAACCCTAATCGAATTGAGAGAAAGAGAGGAGAAGGAAAGAGGAAGAAGAAAGGGAAGGAAGAGAAATTAAGCTAAAAGAGAAGAGTTGCAGAGAAAGATTATTCTTCTCAGGTATGGATACTAATTCCATGAGTTTCTACAGACCTTAGGTTAGTTAGTGTTGAGAGTGTGATCTCGAAGAAACCCAAACCATCAATCTATGGTTAGGTTTTCATGGAAAACCATAGGAAAATGCATGAAAACTATCTAGGTGGGTTATACATGGTTTTAGACCATGTAATGAATGTAGAATGGAATGTAGGAGCAAGCCATAGGATCCCAAGCACGAAGAATGGATTAAAAGAGGGAACTGGACCAAAGTGCACCGAGGGTCGATGACCATCCGACCCTAGGTGTTCCTGACCATCGACCCTCAGTGTTCGGGAAGTTCAGCGTTAAGGGAGGGTCGCACCCAGGGTCGATCCTGACTCCGACCCTACCTCCAACCCTTAGTTAACAGAGTAGTTTTAAAATCTAGAATTAATTCTAATTAAATTCTATCGACTTTGTTAGGTCTTCTAGCAATATAATAACACTGTAAAGGTGATTTTAAAGCTTGGAAAAGTATCTTATAGCAAGCTAAGGTGAGGAACCAGAACTCCAAACTAAATTGATTAATAACAAAAACTGTTTTCTAGTTTTTGAGTCCTATGCTATGCTTGATTCTATGCGAATATGTTTGTAATGTGCATACAGCATGCCATCCAATATTTCTATTACTTGTTCATCCATATTTACTTTATTGTTTATAACATGATGATGATGATGATGATGATGATAGGAATAGGCATGTACTTGTATGTGTGTGGTTGATGTACTTGATGCGAGCAAGTATTAGGGGAGGTGTGATGAGAACGTCAATAAACGTTAACCTTTGGCAGGTCTCAGCACTTTAGCTCTATCTCTAACTCAAGTCTTGTGCATTAGTATCATCGTATCGCCATTACTTTAGCAGAACTATTATGTCGTAGAGTATCAGGGGAGGTGGTCTCGGTCCTTGTAGTCTCTGACTCTACCGGGGGGCCTTAGCTCTATCGCTATGGACATTCTGAGGGATGCTGGGGTGAGGCCTTGGATACACTGTTTGGCATTAGGATTGGTTAGTTGCGAGCCCAGTTTGCAGCCCTTGCCAATAGGGGCTTACGTGTTGGTATGGCACTATATAGAAATAAACGTAACCTTTGTTATATAATGTTCATGATTGGGTGCATGTGAGTTGACGATAAACATGATCTTCGGGTAACGTCACACACTCGTGTATAGAGGCGGGGTCAATAAATGCGACCTTTGGCTACCTAAACCTTTCTATTGCATACTGCAAACTTTAAACCGGACCAAAGATATAAATTGATTTGCATGCATATGTATTGTTGCATTGTTTTGGCTACTCACTGAGCCGTGATGTGTACTCACCCCTCGACGTCGAATATTTTTAGTTGATGATGCAGGTTATACCATTGAAGACTATATGAATGCGTCTGCGTACGGGAACGTGGCAGCCATGGAAGTTGGAGCTGAAGAGGATACACACGACTCCTCTTGCGAGTGCAACTCGTGTGTATTTGATTAGATATTTTATAGGTTTCTTTATTGGATTTATTAAGACATGTATTTGGTATTTAAATATTTATGTCTCAGTTGAAAACAGAATAATTTGCTATTAAATTATTGATATCATCTTAGTTCTCAGTTCATGTTATTATAAGATTTTCGCTATTGTGTATTTACTCTGATTATGATTATGGATGTGTGTAAGTTTGGATAACGCGGGGATAGCCTATTTGAGATCCTGGTTGAACCGTTGGTTTATTAGCGGTTCATCACACCATTCTGAGATGTGCAGAATTGGGGTGTGACATATAAACACCTCTAAACCTCCTCAAATCCTTTCCATTATCTCTCACAAACCCTAGAGAGGAGAAGGAGGTTGAAGAAGGGGAAGGAGCTAGGAAGAAGAAGGAAGTGCCGCCATTGTCGTTCGACGACGCTCACCTTACGCCAGTCGATGGTAAGTGTTTTAATCATTCTTCTTACTCTATGACTCTAGGATAGTTGTATGGTTGGATCAATACCATGCAAAGCAGGTATTGATTTAAAATCCTAATTTGCCGTCAAACCCTAAATTCGAGTTCTAAGATGATATTCATCGAAACTAGACTTGAATGAGTTAGAGATAACT
This sequence comes from Protea cynaroides, assembly GCA_028583415.1. NCBI lineage: Eukaryota > Viridiplantae > Streptophyta > Magnoliopsida > Proteales > Proteaceae > Protea > Protea cynaroides. Next base: position 66,594,976 of record CM053273.1, read on the forward strand.
CTAATTCAAAGCTCAGACTTAGAATGGATAGGAGAAACCTTGGAAACCATGGAGAATGATCGATGGCAGTCGAAAAACCCAAAGTATGGTCTTCCAGAGACATACCGGTCAACCATACCGGTTGCTAGTTTTCTCACAGAGCTGCAACCGATATGTTGCGACCGGTCAGCTCTGAAAGACTAGTTTTGGACTTTGCTGGTTTTCCAACCAACGTAAACCCTTAGAAATTATTCTAATAAAATCCTAATAATATTGTAGGACTTTGTGATATTCCGTTTGGATCTTGCGACGTGGAGCAAGCTATCAAACGAGCTGCAGGTAAGGGAATCTGACCTAAACCCTAATAATTAATGGACAGTAAATCATTGTTAATAATCTGAATATATATGATGTGATGTTTGTGCATATTCACATGCCATCTTTTACTTTCAGTTATTATTATCGTTCATGCATAATAGGATGTGATTGTTAGGCATGTGATTGTTTTCATTGGTGTGTGGAGTGGGGCATGGAGCCTAGGGTCATTCCTCACACTGGCACTTTTGTAGTATTCTATTTTAACAGGCTTGGTATGGGTGGGGTATCAGGGGAAGGTCGTGGTACGATAGTCTCCAATGTTGTTGTTGGCCTGGCCATGGTGATGTGGCACTGTGGTCTCCGATGCCGACGCTGGCTTGTCCACGATGCTTTAGCTCTATCTCTATGTCGTAGGGAGTTATGTTGGGATAGGGTCTACCTGCGTATTGTTCTATCCTAGTGTGTTAGTTGCGGATAGGGTATCAGGGGGAGGTGAGGTATTGTGGTCTCCAGCCCGGCCTGCACGCTCTAGCCCTATCTCTATGCCGTAGACGATTGTGCTGGGATAGAGCCTACATTGATGATATATAGGATTGGTTAGTTGTGAGCCCAGTTTGCGAGCCCTGGCCAGTAGGGGCTTAGGTACTGGTATGGGTAGGGTATCAGGGGAGGTACGGGGATATCTTAGCTCTATCTCTATTCCATGATGGGTGCATGTGGGCCGGTGGTGGTGTAATCTACTATGCGGTGCCACACATTCATGTATAGAGGTGCGGGGGCCACCAAATCTTTCTATAGCACATTGCAAACTTAAACCAGACCACCGCATAAAATGATTATTACTCATGCATAATATTATGAAACTGTCTGATTGTCTTAGTGAGCTAAGTTGTGAGCTCACCCTTTGTACATTGTTTTTAGATGTTGATGCAGGTTACTCGGTGGACGATTATGTGAACGCTCCGACGTATGGTGGCGTTGCTGCTTTGGATGTACAGGCAGGAGAGGACGAGCATGATGCTTCATGCGAGTGCCCTTTCTGCGTGTACCTTTGATTTTACTATTTTAGTTTAGTTATTTTCAGTTGGATTAAAGAGATGTAAAGATATTTAGTTTATATTTGGATTTTGAATAATTGGATATTTTATTTAAATTTATCAATAGCTTATCAGTTCATTTATTTAAAGACTTCCGCTGTACTATTTATTTCTGATTGTGGTTATGTGCAATGGTTTGTATGAGTGGACACGGTCAATTCGAGATCCTGGTGTAAACCGTTGGTTCAGTGACAGTTCACTCACACCATTCTGGTTGGTTCAGAATTGAGGTGTGACAACTTGGTATCAGAGCTCTCGGGCTCTGTCCAATAGACCATATTGCACTTAACTAAGTCGATGAACTGAGTTAGGAAAAATTTATAAATTTTAATACAAACACACCCTAAGCATTGTTTGATACCTGAGACTGATTAAGAAAGAGCATAATATACTATATTAAATATAGAATTTAATGATACCCATGCACTAGTTAGGAAAACTATAAAAACTTTCATTAAACAGAAAGAGAGTATCAAATGTTATAGTACTACAGGGTACAGTCCACAAACCGGATAGTTACCCTGTTATATAAACAGTCAGGAGAGAGAAAAATAAAAGGAAAAATCATGGAGTAGGAGGCCTAGGAGGAATAGGGTCCGCTATGTCATAATCTCGCTCGTAAGCGACCCTAAGCCAGTGCACCTGGTCCTGCGTGACCCGTAGGCTACGAGCAAGACGCCCCAACTCCTGACCCATCTCTCTCTGGGAATCTAGGATGCCTCTCTGGGTGTCCCTGATCTCCGTAAACATGCTCAACACTGGGTCCGAAGGGGAGTGAGATGGTCCAGCTGTAGATGTAGGTTGTGGTGCTGCAGGTATAGGCTGAGGAGCTGGCACTGGTGCATCCTCCGCTCTATCATCGTCATCCCCATCATCACTCTCAGCCTCTGCTGCATATGCCGCATTGGCTGCTGCTGCTATTGCTGCTACGGCTACTACCCTCCTGAGTAGGCGAGGGCGAGCCTCCATCTCATCATCACTAACAGGCAGGTTATCCATCTGCATCCTAAGGATGGCATCCCAGTCGATGTCGGAGGTCATGGTATCCTCAACAGCCACCTCGCCCCTCATGCTCACTCGTAGGCGCCGCAGAAGAGTAGTGATGAGACGGCCATATGGGAGGTTACTGGCCTGATCGGCCAGAGTCGCCTGATGCATAGTCCGAATGATGAGGTAAGGGAGAGAGACCCGCTCCCCTGTGCAAATGCAGTAGGTAATATACTGGGTGAGCTGGGATAACTCACTGTAGTGACCACTCTAGGGCACGATGTTATGCTGAATGATGCGACTGTATACCTGAGGTGCAGGTCTCAAGCTAGTCGCCTTCATAGGAGCCCCGGGATTGAGTATCTGCTCCGCTATCTCTCGGCATAGATCCTCGCTCAGATAGCCCTTCACCTTTGGAGGGCAGTATACTAGGTCTCCATCATTGGGGACCCCTAGCAGGTCAGCCAGCTGATGAGTATCGAAGGAGATATGAACGCCTTTGACGAAGCTGGAGATGCGCAAGTCCCTACCCTGATTGGGATCATTGACATCCCCATGAAGCTCCAGGTTGGCGTAGAAGTGCTTGACCAGGTTGGGGCGAGTGGTCTCAGTGTAAGTAATGACAGGCACCCACCTAAGCCTGTCGAAAGCCGCTTGCACATCAAACCTGTGCAACTGTTCCAAGTTAACCCGCCGGCCAGATTCAATATTCTTGCTATTGAACCAAGGGAAACGGGCTTGTGCCGCCTCAGAACGGAACCACTGCTAATCAAGCTGTGGAACTGGTGGATGAGGAGCGCGCATGCCCAAGCCATAGGAACGCTTGCCAAGACCGCGTCGTGGAGCCATTTAAACTGCAAAACAAAAAGAAACAAGAAGAAAAGCATTAAGAATTTTTAAAAATTCGACAGCATAACGACAGTAAATTGTGAAAAAGCCTCAAACTCACCCAAAACTTGGGGAGGAGGACCTACGTAACCCCTGCACACTTCAAGCAAACCAATTCCATGAAATTTCAACAAGAAATTTAAGAAATTGGAAAAAATCCAAGAAATTTTTGAAATTTTTGAAAAACCTAGGTTAAAAACTAGAAAAATTCGATTTTTACTAAAACCATTCGATGGAAGTCCAAATTGATTGAGGGCTTTTTCTCTTGGGAGTCTCTAAACCCTTTCTAAGCTGAAGGAAAGAAGTTCTTACGGTTAGAATCTTCCAATCGAAGAAAAATTAATAAATTTAGGTAAAGACGATATGAAAATTATGTAAAAATTTGATAGAAAGGGAAGAAACTTACCTAGAGGTGATGTTCTAAGTCTTGAATGGAAGAAAATGGCTTCTAAAGTCACCGGTCGGACTGTAGCAACTCAAGAGCCAGAGAGAAATCGCCATCGGAGAGAAAGAAGAGAGAAAAAGTGAGAAAAATCTCACTTTTTCGCGATTTTAAGCCCTTTCTGGGCATACCGGTCAACATACCGGTCGACCGGTACCCCATAGAGGCTGGGACCGCTATGTCTCGGTCAGAATTTACATTCTGACCTGTCGACTATACCGGTCGCACTACCTTCTATAGAGCTGTGACCGGTATGTTGCGACCGGTCAGCTATAGAGAGGCCAGGAAATTTATGAAAAATTTTAAAAATTTTGCAAATTAAATTTCTCCTTTTCGACTGTTTCGCCTTATATTGTTCAAGACTAACACCACTATTATTGTTCTCATGTGTTATGTCTTCTTCTCAGATCCAAACAGAATAGTCTGAGATGGTAGGCGGAAATGGTCGTAGGGGCCGAAAGCGTCACTAGGCTAGGGTGCGCCACGATGAAGAAGAACATGTAAAACCAGGCTATGTTAGAGAGCCAAGCCCGGTAGTTCAGGAAGAACAGGTTCCAAGGGTACCGACAAATTTGTCTAGCCCTCCTTACACGAACTCTGAAACCATTGTGACCAATCTGGTATATTAAATGGAAGCTTAGCAGAAAGCATTCCTGAGCAAGATGTTAAAGATGTTCAGGCCACCGGGTCATGTTTCCACTGAAGGTACGCCTGGGTCTGGAGGGAATAATACTACACTGTCGATGCATGATAGTCCAGGGCCGATGGGCCAAGCACAGAGTGTACCACCACCGCACCAGTTTCCGTCGTCTTCTGCTTATCAGGAAGCATCAGAGAGCATATATTGGGTCTGGACAAGAGAATTTATAATGAGGCTATACAGGTTGCGAGAGTAATAGAATCCAGTCAGAGGGACAGCTTCTTCGCATAGAACAGGAGAGTGAAGAGACCCGCTACTGAGAGTTCAGGAAGCGGTAACAATAGACCTTTTTGCCCATACAGGGCTCAGTCTGCTACAATGCCTGCAAGAAACAATACGGCACCACCTGTGCTACAGTTCGCTGGACACAACCCAAACATTAAATGTTTCAACTGTCAGCAAGTGGGCCATGTTGCAAGGACCTGCACTCTACTTAGGAAACAACCCCCACAGCAAGGAAAAGTATTTGCTGTCACCACCGAAGAGGAAGCCGCATCACCTGATGTGGTTACTGGTATGATTCTACCCCTTACTATTTGGCTTACTATTTCATTGTGTGTGTGAGCATGTAGAACTAAGGGACAATAAAATTTCAAGAATTGTAAATATAGCTGGTATATCTGCCAGAGTACTCTTTGACTCTGGGGCCACGCACTCCTTTGTTTTTATTTCCTTTGGGAAGCGCATGGAGTTACCGATCAAGCACCTAAACCCAAGCTTGATAGTTCGCTCTCCGTTAGGAGTCGAGGTGGCTTTGACTGAATATTATGGGCCGTGTACAGTTTGTATTGAGGGCCGAGACTTAGAAGCAAGTCTGGTACTACTCGAGATGGCAGACTTTGATGTCATCTTGGGAATGGATTGGCTAGGCCATCATTCAGCTATCCTATTATGCGGTGAAAGGAAGCTTGTGCTTACAAACAAAAAGGGAAAGGAGTATAGCTTCACTGGGACCAAGTTACTTAGGAAGCGAAAGCTGATCCTCTCCGCCCTAAAAGCTAAGAGATGCTTAGAGAAGGGGGGAGTGGGGTATCTAGTATCTGTAGTCGACATCACTGCAGAGTCCCAAAAGATGGAAGATATAGATGTGGTACTAGAGTTCCCAGATGTATTTCCAGAGGATCTCCCAGGTCTACCATCGGACAGGGCTACATAATTTGTGATAGACCTTATGCCAGGTTCGGCGCCGGTGTCTAAAGCACCGTACAGGATGGCCCCTACCGAGTTAAAGGAGTTGAAGACCCAATTACAAGAATTGTTAGATATGGTTTCATACGACTTAGCATATCGCCTTGGGGAGCACCTGTATTATTCGTCAAGAAGAAGGACGGTAGTGTACGACTATGTATTGACTACCGAGAGCTGAACAAGTTAACCATCAAGAATCGATATCCTTTGCCTAGGATCGATGACTTGTTCAATCAGTTACAGGGTGCAAAGGTTTTCTCGAAGATTGATCTCAGATCAGGGTATCACCAACTGAAGATCAAGGCCGGAGATATTCCAAAGACTGCTTTCAGGACAAGGTGTGGGCATTATGAGTTTCTAGTTATGTCGTTCGGGTTGACCAATGCCCCAACGTCGTTCATGGAACTGATGAACCGGGTATTTCATGACATGTTGGACACTTCGGTCATCGTATTCATCGATGACATATTGGTCTACTCAAAGGACAGGGAGGATCATACAACACATTTGAGAGCAGCCCTACAACGACTGAGAAGGGAGAAGCTTTATGCCAAGTTCAAGAAGTGTGAGTTTTGGCTGAAGGAGGTGGCTTTCTTGGGCCACGTAGTATTTGAAGACGGTATCAAGGTAGATCTAAGTAAGATAGCTGCTATAGTAGGATGGGAAGCACCAAAATCAGTTACGGAGATTCGTAGTTTCCTTGGATTGACTGGTTACTACAGAAGATTTGTGGAAGACTATTCAAGGATTGCCGTTCCACTTACCCGACTGACCAAGAAGGGAGAGAAATTTATATGGTCAGATAAGTGCGAGAAATGCTTTCAGACTTTGAAGTCAAGACTAGTCTCTGCACCTATTTTGACCATCCCAGCACCAAGCTTACCATTTACCTTATATACGGATGCTTCAGGGTTGGGTATCGGGTGTGTATTGATGCAAGGAGAACAGGTAATTGCTTACGCATCAAGACAGTTAAAAGAGCATGAGAAGAATTATCCAACGCATGATTTGGAGTTAGCAGCGGTTATACATTCCATCAAAACTTGGAGACACTACTTGTACGGTGAAAAGTTTCAAATTAAGTCAGATCACAAGAGCTTAACTTATCTTTTTACTCAGAAGGATCTAAATATGAGACAGAGGAGATGGCTGGAATTGTTAAAAGATTATGACTGCGACATCCAGTACCATCCGGGTAAAGCAAATGTTGTGGCCGACGCCTTAAGCAGAAAGTGGGCATCGATACCTGAGGCTGGACCAAGTACAAATGCTACATTATGTGCCACAGCCTCAAGTTCAATTGAAGGCGATGAAGAGTATATAATAGAGACTACAGAAGATCCAGTCGAGCAAGGCTTAGTTCATAAGTTCACCATGATGTTCGCAGCTTTAAAGATCTCACCGGATCTAGTTGATGAAGTCAAGGTAGCAATCCTACAGGATCCACTTCTCAAGACAGTGCAAGAAGACTTAGAGAAGGGTACGAGCAATCCTGACTTTATCTTGGATTCAGACAAGGTACTCAGGTATCATGGACGGTTATGTGTACCTGAGAGTGAAGACTGCAATATCAAAGATCAAGTTATGACTGAAGCTCATTACACTCCATATTCGGTACACCCAGGAAGTACCAAAATGTACCATGATTTAAGAAGATTGTATTGGTGGAGGGGTATGAAAGCAGATATAGCTCATTTTATGTTCCAATGTCTGAATTGTCAACAAGTTAAAGCAGAAAGGCAGAGACCCACAGGTTTGCTGCAACCACTACCGGAGCCTGCATGGAAGTGGGATTGCATTACTATAGATTTCGTCACTGGCCTATCTTTGACACCAAGGTCAGTGGATGCAGTTTGGGTAATAGTCGATCGACTCACCAAGACAGCTCGATTCATTGCGGTCAGACCTCAATATACTATGGACAAGCTGGCCAAGCTATATGTAAATAATATAGTCAGACTCCATGGCGTCCCAGAAAGTATAGTATCTGACAGAGATCCCCATTTTACATCAAAGTTCTGGGAAGGATTACAGAAAGCTATGGGAACCAAGTTGAAGTTTAGTACAGCTTTCCACCCTCAGACGGACTGGTAGTCAGAAGGGACCATTCAAATTTTAGAAGATATGCTTCGAGCTTGTGCATTAGATTTCAAGGGAGCTTGGGACGTGAAGCTATCGCTTATCGAGTTTGCTTATAACAACAGCTATCAGGCTACAATCCAGATGGCTCCATATGAAGCACTCTATGGGAAGAAGTGTCGTACACCTTTGCTATGGAATAAGGTGGGAGAAAGAAGAATTGTAGGACCAGAGTTTGTTGAAGAAACTTGTCGATTGATTGATCAAATCAAGGAGAGAGTAAAGACAGCTCAAGTTCGACAGAAGCACTATGCGGATAATCGACGTCGAGATCTGGAGTTTGCAGTGGGTGACAAAGTATTCTTGAATATATCACCGGTGCGAGGTCTGAAAAGGTTTGGTAAGAAGGGGAAGCTATGCCCCAGGTATGTGGGACCGTACGAGATATTGACCAAACGTGGTAATGTAGCATATCAATTGGCTCTACCACCATCTATGTCAAGCATACATGATGTGTTCCATGTATCATTATTGAAGAAGTATGTCAGGGATCCATCGCACATCTTGACAGCAGACCCCCCAGACTTGACTGAAGACTTAACATTTGAAGTGGTGCCTGTGATGCTCTCAAGCCGAAAGGTACAACAACTTCTAACCAAGGATATCCATTATGTGAAAGTACATTGAAAAAGCTAAGATGTCGAAGAGATTACTTGGGAAGAGGAGAGCGCGATGAGGAAGGAGTACCCTAACCTTTTCGACGATCAAGGTACGTTCAAATTTCGAGGCCGAAATTTCTTTTAAGGGTGGGGGAGTTGTGAGACCTACATATGCAAATTTTGGGGACGAAATTTCTTTTAAGGGTGGGGGAGTTGTAAGACCCGCACTCCATAAACCTGGTTTAAACCTTGATTTCATGTCGTAGCAGGTCTTCCGATCATCACCGGGCCAGACGGGACGAGCGGATGACAAACAGGTACAAAATCGGATCAAAGACGGTCAAATAAGTGTCATTTTATGTTGACCGGTCGATGGTACCGGTCTTGGTACCGGTCGATCGGTATACTCTATGCAGTTGACTATGGAGATCTAGAATTGGATCTCTACGGGTCCCACTTTCCTAAACCCTAATACCTGGACCTTCCTAATCCTAATAGGGTTCCTAATCCTAATAGGGTTACTAAACCCTAATCTTAGCCTATATAAACATCTCTAAACCTCCCCAAATCTTTTCCATTATCTCTCACAAACCCTAGAGAGGAGAAGGAGGTTGAAGAAGGGGAAGGAGCTAGGAAGAAGAAGGAAGTGCCGCCATTGTCATTCGACGACGCTCACCTTACGCCAGTCGATGGTAAGTGTTTTAATCATTCTTCTTACTCTATGACTCTAGGATAGTTGTATGGTTGGATCAATACCATGCAAAGCAGATATTGATCTAAAACCCTAATTTGCCGTCAAACCCTAGATTCGAGTTCTAGGATGATATTCATCGAAACTAGACTTGAATGAGTTGGAGATAACTCTAATTCAAAGCTCAGACTTAGAATGGATTGGAGAAACCCTGGAAACCATGGAGAATGATCGATGGCAGTCGAAAAACCCAAAGTATGGTCTTCTGGAGACATACCGGTTAACCATACCAGTTGCTAGTTTTCTTACAGAGCTGCAACCGGTATGTTGCGACCGGTCAGCTCTGAAAGACTGGTTTTGGACTTTATTGGTTTTCCAACCAATGTAAACCCTAAGAAATTATTCTAATAAAACCCTAATAATATTGTAGGACTTTGTGATATTCCGTTTGGATCTTGCGACGTGGAGCAAGCTACGCTATCAAACGAGCGGCAGGTAAGGGAATTTGACCTAAACCCTAATAATTAATGGAAAGTAAATCGTTGTTAATAACCTGAATATATATGATGTGATGTTTGTGCATATTCATATGCCATCTTTTACTTTCAGTTATTATTATCGTTCATTCATAATAGGATGTGATTGTTAGGCATGTGATTGTTTTCCTTGGTGTGTGGAGTGGGGCATGGAACCTGGGATCATTCCTCACACTAGCACTTTTGTAGTATTCTATTTTAACAGGCTTGGTACGGGTGGGGTATCAGTGGAAGGTCGTGGTACGGTGGTCTCCGATGTTGATGTTGGCCTGGCCATGGTGATGTAGCACTGTGGTCTCCGATGCCAACGCTGGCTTGTCCAATGCTTTAGTTCTATCTCTATGCCGTAGGGAGTTATGTTGGGATAGGGTCTACCTGCATATTGTTCTATCCTAGTGTGTTAGTTGTGGATAGGGTATCAGGGGGAGGTGAGGTATTATGGTCTCCAGCCCAGCCTGCACGCTTTAGCCCTATCTCTATGCCGTAGACGGCTGTGCTGGGATAGAGCCTACATTGATGACATATAGGATTGGTTAGTTGCGAGCCCAGTTTACGAGCCCTGGCCAGTAGGGGCTTAGGTACTGGTATGGGTAGGGTATCAGGGGAGGTACTGGGATATCTTAGCTCTATCTCTATTCCATGATGGGTGCATGTGGGCCGGTGGTGGTGTGATCTACTATGCGGTGCCACACACTCGTGTATAGAGGTGTGGGGGCCACCAAACCTTTCTATAACACATTGCAAACTTAAACCAGACCACCGAATAAAATGATTGCTACTCATGCATAATATTATGAAACTGTCTGATTGTCTTACTGAGCTAAGTTGTGAGCTCACCCTTTGTATATACATTGTTTTTAGATGTTGATGCAGGTTACTCAGTGGACGACTACCTGAACGCTCCGGCGTATGGTGGCGTTGCTGCTTTGGATGTACAGGCAGGAGAGGACAAGCATGACGCTTCATGCGAGTGCCCTTTCTGCGTGTACATTTGATTTTACTATTTTAGTTTAGTTATTTTCAGTTGGATTAAAGAGATGTAAAGATATTTAGTTTATATTTGGATTTTGAATAATTGGATATTTTATTTAAATTTATCAATATCTTCTCAGTTCATTTATTTAAAGACTTCCGATGTACTATTTATTTCTGATTGTGGTTATGTGCAATGGTTTGTATGAGTGGACACGGTCTATTCGAGATCTTGGTGTGAACCGTTGGTTCAGTGACGGTTCACTCACACCATTCTGGTTGGTTCAGAATTGGGGTGTGACAAATGGTAATGGGGGGTTAGATGATGTAGATGATGATCAGAGGATATGGGTGATGATTGGATGGTGTGATGGGCAAATCAAATGGCTATGATGCATGGGGGGGATGATCTGATAGGATGATGGCTTGATCAGAAGGTGAGGATGATGGTTTGATCTTATGTTGATGATGATGGTTTGATCTTATGGTGATGATGGTGACTTGATCTGATCAAATGGTTGTGTAGATGCTGACCGGATGGTAGGGATCATGATCAAAAGGATAAGGATCAAATCAGGTGGTAAGGATCATGATCAGATGGGTAAGGATCAAATCATATGGATCAATGGTTCAGATTGAGCATTAAAATTATCATGATCACATGGTCAAGATCAATACATTAAAATTATCATGATTAACGGTCAAGATCAACACATTAAAATGATCAATGGTCAAGATCAACACATTAAAATTATCATGATTGACGGTCAAGATCAACACATTAAAATTATCATGATCAGTGTTCCCAAATTTAATCAAGTCAATAGTCACATAACATGATCAAAATAAATACCCAACCTATGGTTTATATTGATTAAATCAATGATCAACATACAAAACAAATATGATCAAATTATTAGAATCAGAATCAAGGATTCATGATGGGTACAACAGATCATAGAATAGGGAGCAGGTGATTCAGGGGAGTTGTAACAGGTAAGAGTGAGGATGAGGTATTGGGTTTGCTTGGGTGTTGGGTTGATTAGATAATAGGACAAGCGTAAAGTTGGCCATAGGTTTTGAGTGATGAAGGTAATCAGGGAGCAGGTGTATAGGTAATTGGTTGGGCTTACTAAGGAGATCGATGGAAAGTGAGTATGCAGGTGAAAGATGGTCATGGCTGCAACTGGACAGCTATTGGTTTCGATGATGCTTATAGGTAGCAACAAGTCGGCTGCAGGTGAGGGAGTAACAGATCTGGGTGAAAGTCAGTATAGGAGATTAAATGGAATGGTTTTCAGTGGAAGGATGGATAGGGGCTTCGAAGGTAGTTGGTTGCTGTACAGGTGATGGGGACTGATCCGGGTAATGGCTGTGGTGTTGGGGTTTTGCAGGTAAAGAAAACAAATGGGAAGAAAATAAATGGGAGAGAGGGGCTTACTTCCGCCTGCGGCTCTCTCTCTCACTCTCTCTCTCACTCTCTCTCGGCTGCTCTCCTCTTCTACTTCTTCTAGGCTGCTTCTCTCTTCTTCTCCCGCTCCTTCTCCCCTTTATTTTTTTTCATCGCCCTCTTTCCCTCCCCTTTTCATTTTCCAGATTTTCCCCCCTATTATCTTGGAATCTCCCATCCCTTCCTCTCTTTCTTTTTCTCCTTTTCTTTTTTTCTTCTCTCTCTTTCCCCTCCTCTCTTAGAATCTCACGTCCCTTCCTCTCTTTTTTTTATTTTTATCTTCTCTTTCTTTCCTTTTCTTCTCTTTCTTCTCTTTCTTTCCTTTTCTTCTCTTCTTCTCTTTCTTTCCTTTTCTTCTCCTATTCTCTTTCTTTCCTTTTCTTTTCTTTTCTTTCTTTCCTTTTCTTCTCTTCTTCTCTTTCTTTCCTTTTCTTCTCTTCTCTTTCTTTCCTTTTCTTCTCTTCTTCTCTTTCTTTCCTTTTCTTCTCTTTTTCTCTTTCTTTCCTTTTCTTCTCTTTTCTTTCTTTCCTTTTTCTTTATCTTCTCTCTCTTTCTCCTCTTCTCTTGGAATCTCACCTCCCTTACTCTCTTTCTTTTTCTTTTTTTTTTTATCTTCTCCACAATCTCTATTCAGTCTTTTCTGGATTTCTTTCCTAGCCTAACCGACCATTAGCCAGCTATCTCCTCCAATAAATATATATACATATATTCAATCCATAAAAGTATAATTTAACACCTAATGCAATACATAATCTAATAATATGTATAATATACATAATATGCATGCACATTGGTCCAATAGATTTGGTCCGGATTGACAAGGATTGACTGGGTTGGACCAAGACTGGCTTGGGTTGAGATGAGTTGACTGGATTGATTGGGTTTCTCTCTCTATCATTTCATAGGCTATTTTCGTTGCCATTTCGCATGAAATTTTTTGATAGTCTCTATTCCAAATTTTCTACGTTCACTTTGTAGAACACTAAAAATGAGGAATGTTGGAGCTTGAATCACCTCATTTGGAAATAAAATGGTCAACTTATGAATTTTTGAAGTTTAAGCAGGCCTATTATCGATAATTTGGCTGACCCTTCTACATGGGATCCTTCGGGGACTTCTATCGGAAATCCTTTACGTCCACTTTGTAGAGTACTCAAAATGGAACATAATGAAATTGAAATCACCTGATTTGGATATGGTGTGACCAAAATATGAATTTTCAAAGATTAAATGATCATTTTCATGTGTAATTTTGCATGGGACCCTTTGGAGACTTCTACCCGAGATTTTCCACATCCACTTTGTAGAACATCACAAATGAAGAATAATGACCTTGGAATCATCAGAATCGGACGTAGAACGGCCATGATATGAAGAAATGAAGTTCTATCGATAATTCTGCATGAAAGCTTGCATGGGACCCGCTGGTGACCTCTACCCGAGATTCTTCACGTCCATTTTGAAAAGTACTGAAAATAAGGAATATTGATACTTAAACCATATGATTCAGATGTTGGATGATTAAGATATGATGATTTGAAATTCAAGCAATCCAACTTACGATAATTTACATGAAAGCCCCTGGGATTATTTATAATAATTTCAGAAACCTCCCTTGTACGTATCATCCGACTAAAATGATCATATCTTCTTCATTTGATATCAGAATTGAGCAATTCTGGTCTCATTTCGAAGATAATTCCATGACCTATGCATCCATGCAGATTATAGCCTATGACCTTGTTGTAGGACCCACCAAAAACTATCGTGAGGTCATAGTAAAAACCTAAATTTTCACTCATCTTTCTTCCTTTGTTGTCCGCTCACCAGTAGGACTTTGTTCAGTTGAAAATGACAAAAATGGGGTGCTTACAGATGCCCCTCTTCGCCCGAGATTGTGAATAATTGAGGCCGAAGACAAAAGTAGCCCATTTTTGCATTATTCTGCGTTTGATCTGGTTTTACCATTGTACAACAAATAATTGTAGATGTTAAGCTCCTTGAGTAGTGACCTCATCGGGTCTGTGACTTTAGCTCAAGGTCGCTTGTAATGTAACTGTAACTGTCAAGCTTCTTAAGTAGCGACTTTATCAGGTTTGTGACTTTAGCTCAAGACCGCTCAAGATATAACTGTAACTGTCAAGCTTCTTGAGTAGCGACCTCATCAGGTCTGTGACTTTAGCTCAAGACCGCTTGCAAAGTAACTGTAACTGTCAAGCTTCTTGAGTATCGACCTCATTAGGTCTGTGACTTTAGCTCAAGACTGCTTGCAATGTAACTGTAACTGTTAAGCTTCTTGAGTAGCGACCTCATCAGGTTTGTGACTTTAGCTCAAGACTGCTTGCAATGTAACTGTAATTTTTCCTTGTGATCTGGATTTGTAATCTAGGATGTATAGCCTTTGGATGTGTAGCCTTTGGATGTATAGCCTCTGGACCGAATTTGGGGTGTCCCAAATTGCCTACGTATCCTTTGGGACTTCTATCCCTTCGGAATCAGGTTCCGTGTAACTCGGGCTAGAGCTTTCTCTTTCTTCCCATGATCTTTCATTCTTTCTTTCTTTTTTTCATCTTTTATGCTTCTTTTTTTTTTTCATTCATTCTTCTTTGTTCTCTGTACTTTCACCTTTCTTTCCTTTTCTCTTTTATTCTTTTTTTTTTTAAGTTCTTTTCTATTCCTGTCTTTCTTCATTTCCAAAACGGGTTGAACTTTCCATAAATATTGAGGTAGCCGCAATGGGGCTTAGAATATGCATTTTGTCCACTAACATTGCTCGGAATCCAAGAGGAACTAGAGATCATGATTTGATCGACTTTCCTTGCCTTGACTTAATATAGACTTAGAGAAACATGTTTCTTTTCTTTAAAAGGCAATCTTGATATGTTCTGCATTCCTGCCAAATTTATATGGGTTTTACTCTGATTAAAGGGCAATCAAGTGAGAGGCAAATGATGACAAGGACCCAATTTTATTTCCTTTTTTTTAACTTTGTATGGGTCATCTTTCTCTTACATTCAAATAAACTCAGCTAGAGTTTCAAATAGGAGGCTCAACTAAACTCATGATATTTGGATAAATGGGTGATTTTTCCCTAGTGTCTAAGGTCAAGCCTACACACATTGATAGGCAAGCGACTTTTGAGTCATCACTAGAGATAACCTTAAGGAGAAGCTGTAAGACCCGCACTCTGAAAACCTGGTATAAACCTTGGTTTTGTGTCATGACAGGTCTTTCGATCATCACCGGGCCAGACGGGGCAAGCGGATAACAAACAGGTACAAAATCGGACCGAAGTCGACCAATTATACTTAATTTTAGGTATACCGGTCGATGGTACCGGTCGACCGGTATGGCCTGCGCAGCTATGTGCGGGAATCTGGAAATTGGTCTCTGCGGGTCCCGCTTTCCTGATTTCGAATCCTAGAAGTTTCCTAATCCTAGTAGGGTTACTAAACCCTATTTCTAGCCTGTAAATACACCCTTAAACCTCCTCAAATCCTTTCCATTGTCTCTTACAAATCCTAGAGAAGAGAAAGAGGTTGGAAAGGAGAAGGGGCTAGGAAGAAGAAGGAGGTGCCGCCATTATCGTTTGACGACGCTCTCATTACGCCAGTCAACGGTAAGTGTTTGAATCCATCTTCTTACCCTATGTTAGTTGTGTGGGTGGATCAATACCATGCAAAGTAGGTATTGATCTAAAACCCTAAATTGGCCAATAAACCCTAAGTTGTCGTCAAACCCTAGATTCGAGTTTCGAGATGATAGTCATCGAAACGAGACTTGAATGAGTTGGGGATAACTCTAACTCAAAGCCTAGACTTAGAATGGATAGGAGAAACCCTGAAAATCCATGGAGGTTGATCGTCGGCAGTCGAAAAACCCATGTATGGTCTTCCGGAGACATACCGGTCGACTATACCGGTTGCACATAGTGCGACCGGTATGTTGCTACCGCTACCTCTCGGGAGGTTGTCTGTGGGGACCGGCTGACCATACCGGTCGCCAGTCTTTCCCACAGAGCGGCGACCGGTACATGCCACCGGTCAGCTCTGTGAGGGTATTTTGTAATCCATGTTGGTTTCCGACCAACATGAAACTCTAAGAATGTTCTTTTGATGAAACCCTAATAATATTGTAGGACTTTGTGACTTGTCGTTTGGATCTTGTGATGTGGAGCAAGTTATCGAACGAGCGTCAGGTAAGGGAATCTGACCTAAACATAATGATTAATGGACAGTAAATCGTTGTTAATAACCCGAATATGTATGATGTGTTGT
Source organism: Protea cynaroides (assembly GCA_028583415.1). Classification (NCBI taxonomy): domain Eukaryota; kingdom Viridiplantae; phylum Streptophyta; class Magnoliopsida; order Proteales; family Proteaceae; genus Protea; species Protea cynaroides. The sequence continues at coordinate 66,611,239 of CM053273.1, forward strand.
TTGTGCATATTCACATGCCATCCTTTATTTTCAGTTATTATTATTGTTCATGCATTGATAGGATGTGATTGTTAGGCATGTGATTGTTTTCGTTAGTATGTGGAGAGGGGCATGGGCCTGGGATCGCTCTTCACATTAGCACCTTTTGTAGTATTCTGTCTTAACATGCTTCGTATGGGTGGGGTATCAGGGGAAGGTCGTGGTACGGTGGTCTCCGATATTGATGTTGTCCCAGCCATTGTTATGTGGTACTGAGGATTCCGAGTCGACGCTAGCTTGTCCACGATGCTTTAGCTCTATCTCTATGCCGTAGGGAGTTATGTTGGGATAGGGTCTACTTCCGTATTGTTTCTATCCTAGTGGGTTAGTTGCGGATAGGGCATCAGGGGAGGTGTGGGAATGCCTTAGCTCTATCTCTATGCCGTAGACGGCTATGCTGGGATAGAGCATACATTGATGACATATAGGATGGGTTAGTTGCGAGCCCAGTTTGCGAGCCCTGGCCAGTAGGGGCTTAGGTACTGGTATGGGTAGGGTATCAGGGGAGGTACGTGGGTATCTTAGCTCTATCTCTATTCCATGATGGGTGCATGTGGGCCGATGGGGGTGTGATCCATGAGGTGCCACACACTCGTGTATAGAGGTGCGGGGCCCACCAAAGCTTTCTATAGCACATTGCAAACTTAAAACCAGACCTCAGCATAAAATTGATTGTTACTCATGCATAATCTTGTGAAACTGTCTGATTGTCTTACTGAGCTGTGTTGGTAGCTCACCCTTTGTGTACACATTGTTTTAGATGTTGATGCAGGTTATACTGTTGATGATTACATGAACGCTCCGGCGTATGGAGGTGTTGCTGCTTTGGATGTACAAGCAGGGGAGGACGAGCATGACGTTTCATGCGAGTGCCCTTTCTGCGTATACCTTTGAGTTGTTTTCTTTATTTAATTTCCTTATTTTTGTTTGGTATTAAGAGATGTAAAAGATATTATAGTTTATGTGTTTGAATTTGGATAATGGGATATTTATTTAAATTATCAATAGATACTCAGTTCATTTTATTTAAAGTCTTCCGCTGTATATTTATATTCTGATTGTGGTTATATATAATGGTTTGTATGGGTGGACACGGCCTATTCGAGATCCTGGTGTGAACCGTTGGTTCAATGATGGTTCACTCACATTATTCTGGTTGGATTGGGGTGTGACAACTTGGTATCAGAGCCCTCGGGCTCTGTCTACAGACTATATTGCACTTAACTGAGTCGATGAACTGAGTTATGAGAAAATTAAAAATCTTAATACAAACGCACCTTAAGCATTGTTTGATACCTGAGACGGACTAAGAAAGAGAATAATATATTATTTTAAATATGAAACTTAACATGTGCACATACACTAGTTAGGTGAAACCATGAAACTTTCATTAACTAAGAAAATGAGTATCTGATAAATAGTGCTACAGGGTACAGTCCACAAACCGGACAGTTACCCTGTTATATGAGCAGTCATAAGAAAGAGAAAGTAAAAAGGGAAAATCATGGGGTAGGGGGCCTAGGAGGTATGGGGTCCGCTATATCATAGTCTTGCTCGTAAGCGACCCTGAGCCAGTGCACCTGATCCTGTGTGACTCGGAGGCTGCGAGTCAACTGTGCTAAGTCACGGCTCATCTTCCGCTGAGCGTCCCTGAGCTCCATAAACATACCCATCACTGAGTCGGGAGGAGGCTGAGATGGTCCAACTGTGGGGACAGATGGTGGTGGTGCAAGTGCAGGCTGTGGGGCAGGCACTGGTGCTTCCCCAGCCATATCGTCATCATCGTCATCACCCATCTCTGCCGCGTAGGCCGCATTGGCCGCGGCTGCTGCTGCTGCTGCTGCCGCTGCTACTCTCCCAAGTGGACAAGGGTGAGCCTCCAACTCGTCGTCACTAACCGGCAGATCGACCATCTGCATCCTCTGAATAGCATCCCAGTCGATGTCGGAGGTCATGGTGTCCTCAGCGGCTACCTCTCTTCTGAAGCTCACGCCCAGACGGCGAAAAAGGAATGTGACGAGACGGCCATATGGAAGGTTGCTGGCCCGATCGGCCACGGCCGCGCGATGCATAGTCCGGATGATGAGGTAAGGAAGTGAGATCCGCTCCCCTGTGCAGACGCAATAAGTGACGTACTGGGTGAGCTGGGACAACTCACTGTAGTGGCCGCTCTGTGGTACTATGTTGTGCTGAATAATGTGACTATATACCCGAGGGATAGGCCTCAGGCTAGCCGCCTTCATAGGGGCTCCAGGGTTTAAGATCTGATGCGCTATCTCTCGGTGCAAATCGTCAGTCAAATAACCTTTCGCCTTGGGGGCGCAGTACACCAAATCTCCATCGTTGGGAATCCCAAGAAGATCAGCCAACTGATAGGTGTTAAATGAAATATGCACACCCCGGACGTAGCTGGTAATGCGTAGATCCCTACACTTGTTCATATCCTCGACATCCCCTTCAAGTTCCAAGTTCGCATAGAAGTGATTGACCAAATTAGGGCGTGTGGTCTCTGTGTATGAAATAACTGGCAACCAACCTAGAGCGCCAAAAGCCGTCTCCACATTGAACCGGTGCAGTTGTTCCACGTTGACCCGGCGCCCTGATTCAATACTTTTATTATCAAACCATGGAAACCGAGCTTGAGCTTCCAAGGAGCGAAACCATAGCTCATCTAGCTGTGGAACTGGTGGTGAGGGAACCCGAGAACTAGAGCCATGTGAGCGTTTCCCGAGAGCGTGTCTAGGAGCCATTTTAAACTGCAAAACAAAAGAAAATAAGATAAAAGTTAGAAAATTTTTGAAATTTCGGCAGCATTTTATGACAGCATTTTGGGAAAAAGCCTCGAACTCACCCAAAAACGTGGGGAGGAGGACTTACGTAACCCCCATACTCTTCAACAAACCAATCACAAGCAATTCAAATGAGAAATTTCAAGAATTTATGAAAAATTAGAAATTTCGAAATTTTTTTTGAAAACCTAGGTCAAAATATGAAAAATTCGATTTTTATGTAAACCATTCGGTGGAACCCCAAATTAGTTGAGGGCTTTTGCTCTTGGGGGTCCCTAAACCCTTTCCAAGCTGAAGGAAAAGAATTCCTACGGTTAAAACATCTCGAACAAAGAAAAACCTAAATTTCTACATATAGACGATATGAGAAACTTGTAAAAACATGAGAGAGAGGGAAGAGACCTACCTGGAGACGATGTTCTATGCTTGGAATGGAAGGAATCGGCTTCAAATGGTACCGGTCGGACTGTAGCAACTCGGAACCCAGAGGAAAATCGCCACCGAAGAAGAAAGAATTGGAAAAGTGAGAAAAATCTCACTTTTTCACGATTTTAAAGCCAATTTGGGCATACCGGTTGACGGTTTTGCCTATACCGGTCGACTGGTATCATCCCCAGGTATGCGACCGCTATGTCTCGGTCAGAATTTTAATTCTGACCGGTCGACTATACCGGTCGCAACACTGTATACAGGGTGTCGACCGGTATGTTGCGACCGTTATGTCTCGGTCAGAATTTTGATTCTGACCGGTCGACTATACCGGCCGCAGCATATTCCATAGAGGTGCGACCGGTATGTTGCAACCGGTACGCACCAAAGAGCTAGGAAAAATTGAAAATAAAAAAAAAAATTAAAATTGTGTAAATCGAAATGTTACTTCTCGACTATTTCTTCTTGCATTATTCAAGACTAACACTACTATTATTGATGTTCTCACGTGTTATGTCTTCTTCTCAGATCCAAATAAAATAGTCTGAGATGGCAGGCGGAAATGGTCGAAGGGGGCGAAAGCGTCATCAGGCCAGGATGCGCCTAGAAGAAGAACAAGCTGAACAAGACCAGGTTAGAGAACCAAGTCCGGAAGTGGAGGAGGAATAGGTCCCAGAAGTGCCGACAAATTTACCTGGCCCACCTCACAGGAATTCTGAGACCATTGTTACAAACTTGGTCTATCAGATGCAGACTCAACAGAAGGAATTTCTGAGCGAGGTACTGAAGATGCTCAGGCCAACAGGTTCTGTTCCCGCTGGAAATACGCCCGAGTCAGGAGGAATTAATACTACCCAACCGATGCAGAGTAGCCCAAGGCCAAGGGGCCAAGCACAGAACGTACCACCACCGCATCGGTTTCCTTCGCCTTCTGCGTACCCGGGAGCTTATCCGTATCCACCACCATGGTACGGAGCAAACGCGCAGGGACAGCATGATCTGAGCAGGTCAGTGGACAGATTCTTGAAGTTGAAACCTTCATCGTTCACGGGCAGGACAGGGAAACCATTGTGGCCAGCACAGTGGGTTGCTGAGATGGAAAAGAAATTCCGATTGATGACGTGTACTGAGGAGGAAAAGGTTCTGTTTGCCACTCATATGTTGAAAGAAGACGCAAATACTTGGTGGAATTCTACTCGGGCCTATCTAGAGAATAAGTATACACTGGTGGATTGGGAAGTGTTTAAAGCTGCTTTCTTCGACAAGTATTTTCCAAAGAGTTTCAAGGATCAAATGGAGAGAGAGTTTCTCAATCTACAACAGTCTTAGTCGACCGTAGATGCTTATCAGCAGAGGTACGAAGAGCTATTCTTCTTCGCACCGGCCAGTATGCAAGAGGAGGAGACCAAGACACGTAGGTTCACCATGGGAGTACGTGGAAGCATCAGAGAGCACCTCTTGGGTCTGGACAAGAAGATCTACAACGAGGCTGTGCAGGTTGCGAGGGTGATAGAGTCCAGTCATAGGGACAGCTTCTTCACTCAGAATAGGGGAGTGAAGAGATCTGCTAGTGAGAGCTCGGGTGGCGGTAATACTAGACCATTCCGCCCATACAGGGCACAAACCACTATAGCACCTGCGAGAAACAACCCGGCACCACCTGTGCCACAGTTCGCTGGACACAACCCAAATATCAAATGTTATAACTGTCAGCAGTTGGGACATGTCGTAAGGAACTGCACTCTACCTAAGAAGCAAGCTCCCCAGCAAGGAAAAGTGTATGCGGTCACCACTGAAGAGGCAGTCGCATCACCTGATGTGGTAACTGGTACGACTCTATCCCTTACTATTTGGTTTATTCTTTCAGTTGCATGAACATGTAGAACTAAGGGGCAATATATTCCAGGAATTGTAAATGTAGCTAGTATACCCGCCAGAGTATTATTTGACTCTAGGGCCACGCACTCCTTTGTTTCTATTTCTTTTGGGAAGCGAATGGAGTTACCAATCAAGCATCTGAACCCAAGCTTGATAGTTCGCTCTCCACTAGGAGTCGAAGTGGCTTTGACTGAATATTATGGGCCATGTACTGTATGTATTGAGGGCCGAGACTTAGAAGCAAGCCTAGTACTACTTGAGATGGCAGACTTTGATGTCATTTTGGGGATGGATTGGCTAGGCCATCATTCGGCCGTCCTTTTATGTGGTGAAAGGAAGCTTGTGCTTACTGACAAAGAGGGAAGGGAATATAGTTTCGCTGGGATCAAGCTATCTAGGAAGCGGAAGCTGATCCTCTCCGCCCTAAAAACTAAGAGATGCTTGGAAAAAGGGGGAGTGGGTTATCTCGTATCTGTAGTCGATCTCACGGCAGAGTCACTCAAGATGGAAGATATAGATGTGGTTCGGGAGTTCCCAGATGTATTTCCAGAGGAGCTTCCAGGTTTACCACCAGACAAGGCTACAGAATTTGTGATAGACCTTATGCCAGGTTCGGCGCCGGTGTCTAAAGCACCATATAGGATGGCCCCGACCGAGTTAAAGGAGTTGAAGACCCAATTACAAGAATTGTTGGATAAGGGCTTCATATGACCTAGTATATCACCTTGGGGAGCACCGGTATTATTTGTCAAGAAGAAAGATGGAAGTGTACGGCTATGTATTGACTACCGTGAGCTGAACAAGTTGACGATCAAGAATCGGTATCCTTTACCTAGGATCGATGATTTGTTTGACCAGTTATAGGGTGCAAAGGTGTTCTCGAAGATTGATCTCCGATCAGGGTATCACCAACTGAAGATCAAGGCCGGAGATATTCCGAAGACTGCTTTCAGAACGAGGTACGGGCATTATGAGTTTCTAGTTATGTCTTTCGGGTTGACCAATGCTCCAGCGTCGTTTATGGAACTGCTGAACCGAGTGTTTCATGATATGTTGGACACCTCGGTCATCGTATTCATCGATGACATATTGATTTACTCCAAGGACATGGAGACTCATACAGCACATTTGAGGGCAGCCCTACAACGACTGAGACAAGAGAAGCTTTATGCAAAATTCAAGAAGTGCGAGTTTTGGCTGAAGGAGGTGGATTTCTTGGGCCATGTTGTATCTGAAGACGGTATCAAGGTTGATCCAAGTAAGATAGTTGCTATAGTAGGATGGGAAGCACCAAAATCTGTTGCGGAGATTCGTAGTTTCCTTGGGTTGGCTGGTTATTATAGAAGGTTCGTGGAAGATTACTCCAGGATCGCTGTTCCACTTACCAGATTGACCAAGAAGGGAGAGAAATTCATATGGATAGATGAGTGTGAGAAGTGCTTTCAGACTTTGAAGTCAAGACTTGTCTCTGCACCTATCTTGACCACCCCAGAACCAAGCGTTCCGTTTACCTTATATACGGATGCTTTAGGGTTGGGTATTGGGTGTGTATTGATGGAAGGAGAGCAGGTGATTGCTTACGCATCAAGACAGTTAAAGGAGCATGAGAAGAACTATCCTACGCATGACTTGGAGCTGGCAGCGATTATTCATGCAATCAAGACTTGGAGACACTACTTGTATGGTGAGAAGTTTCAGATCAAGTCAGATCACAAGAGCTTAACTTATCTTTTCACTCAGAAGGATCTGAATATGAGACAGAGGAGATGGCTGGAATTGTTAAAAGATTATGATTGCGACATCCAGTATCATCCGGGCAAAGCAAATGTTGTGGCTGACGCCTTAAGCAGAAAGTGGGCATCGAAACCTGAGGCAGGACCAAGTACAAATGCTGCATTGTGTGCTGCAGCCTCGAGTTCAATGGAAATTGATGAAGAACATATTATAGAGACTGTAGAAGATCCAGTTGAGCAAGGCTTGATTCATAAGTTCACTATGATGTTCGCCGCATTGAAGATCTCACCGGATCTAGTTGATGAAGTCAAAGTAGCAATCCTATGGGATCCACATCTCAAGACAGTGCAAGAAGACTTAGAGAAGGGTACGAGCAATCCTGACTTTACCTTGGATTCAGAAAAGGTACTCAGGTATCGTGGACGGTTATGTATACCTGAGAGTGAAGACTGCGATATCAGAGATCGAGTTATGACTGAAGCTCATTACACTCCATATTCGGTGCATCCAGGAAGTACCAAAATGTACCATGACTTGAGAAGACTATATTGGTAGAGGGGTATGAAAGCTGATATAGCTCGGTTCGTGTTCCAATGTCTGAACTATCAACAAGTTAAAGCAGAAAGGTAGAGACCCGCAGGTTTACTACAGCCATTACCGGAACCTGCGTGGAAGTGGGATTGTATTACTATGGATTTCGTCACTGGCTTACCTTTGACACCAAGGTCAGTGGATGCAGTTTGGGTTATAGTAGATCGACTCACCAAGACAGCTCAATTTATTGCGGTCAGACCTCAGTATACCATGGAGAAGCTGGCCAAGTTATATGTTGATAATATAGTCAGACTTCATGGCGTTCCAGAGAGTATAGTATTTGACAGAGATCCCCGTTTTACATCGAAGTTCTGGGAAGGATTACAGAAAGCTATGGGAACCAAGTTGAAGTTCAGTACAGCTTTTCACCCTCAGACGGACAGACAGTCAGAGCGAACTATTCAAATTTTGGAAGATATGCTCCGAGCTTGTGCAATAGATTTCAAGGGAGCTTGGGATGAGAAGCTATCACTTATCGAGTTCGCTTACAACAACAGTTATTAGAATACAATTCAGATGGCCCCGTATGAAGCACTCTATGGGAAGAAGTGTCGCACACCTCTGTTATGGAACGAGGTGGGGGAAAGAAGAATTGTAGGACCGGAGTTTGTTGAAGAAACTTGCTGAGTGATTGATCAGATCAAGGAGAGAGTAAAGACGGCTCAAGTTCGACAGAAGCACTATGCGGATAATCGACGTCGGGATCTGGAGTTTGCAGTGGGTGACAAGGTGTTCTTGAAGGTATCACCGGTGCGAGGTCTAAAACGGTTTGGTAAAAAGGGGAAGCTTTGCCCCAGGTATGTGGGACCATATGAGATATTGAATCGACGTGGTAATGTAGCATATCAATTGGCTCTACCACCATCTATGTCTAGCGTTCATAATGTGTTCCATGTATCATTACTGAAGAAGTATGTCAGAGATCCATCGCATATCTTGATCGCTGATCCTCCAGACTTGACTGAAGACTTAACTTTCGAAGTGGTGCCTGTAATGCCTCTCAAGCCAAAAAGTTCAGCAACTTCGAACCAAGGATATCCACTATGTGAAGGTGCATTGGAGAAGCCAAAATGTGGAGGAAATTACTTGGGAAGAAGAGAGCGCGATGAGGAAGGAGTACCCTAACCTTTTTGACGATCAAGGTACATTCAAATTTCGAGGTCGAAATTTCTTTTAAGGGTGGGGGAGTTGTAGAACCTACATGCAAATTTCGAGATGAAATTTCTTTTAAGGGTGGTGGAGTTGTAAGACCCGCACTCTGAAAACCCGGTCTAAACCTTGGTTTTGTGTCATGACAGGTCTTTCGATCATCATCGGGCCAGACGGGGCAAGCGGATAACAAACAGGTACAAAATCGGACCGAAGTCGACCAATTATACCTGATTTTAGGTATACCAGTCGATGGTACCGGTCTTGGTACCGGTCGACCGGTATGGCCTGCGCAGCTATGTGCGGGAATCTGGGAATTGGTCTCTGCGGGTCCCGCTTTCCTGATTTCGAATCCTAGAAGTTTCCTAATCCTAGTAGGGTTACTAAACCCTATTTCTAGCCTGTAAATACACCCTTAAACCTCCTCAAATCCTTTCCATTGTCTCTCACAAATCCTAGAGAAGAGAAAGAGGTTGGAAAGGAGAAGGGGCTAGGAAGAAGAAGGAGGTGCCGCCATTATCGTTTGACGACGCTCTCATTACGCCAGTCAACGGTAAGTGTTTGAATCCATCTTCTTACCCTATGTTAGTTGTGTGGGTGGATCAATACCATGCAAAGTAGGTATTGATCTAAAACCCTAAATTGGCCAATAAACCCTAAGTTGTAGTCAAACCCTAGATTCGAGTTTCGAGATGATAGTCATCGAAACGAGACTTGAATGAGTTGGGGATAACTCTAACTCAAAGCCTAGACTTAGAATGGATAGGAGAAACCCTGAAAATCCATGGAGGTTGATCGTCGACAGTCGAAAAACCCATGTATGGTCTTCCGGAGACATACCGGTCGACTATACCGGTTGCACATAGTGCGACCGGTATGTTGCGACCGCTACCTCTCGGGAGGTTGTCTGTGGGGACCGGCTGACCATACCGGTCGCCAGTCTTTCCCACAGAGCGGCAACCGGTACATGCCACCGGTCAGCTCTGTGAGGGTATTTTGTAATCCATGTTGGTTTCCGACCAACATGAAACTCTAAGAATGTTCTTTTGATGAAACCCTAATAATATTGTAGGACTTTGTGACTTGTCATTTGGATCTTGCGACGTGGAGCAAGTTATCGAACGAGCGTCAGGTAAGGGAATCTGACCTAAACCTAATGATTAATGGACAGTAAATCGTTGTTAATAACCTGAATATGTATGATGTGTTGTTTGTGCATATTCACATGCCATCCTTTATTTTCAGTTATTATTATTGTTCATGCATTGATAGGATGTGATTGTTAGGCATGTGATTGTTTTCGTTAGTGTGTGGAGAGGGGCATGGGCCTGGGATCGCTCTTCACATTAGCACCTTTTGTAGTATTATGTCTTAACATGCTTGGTACGGGTGGGGTATCAGGGGAAGGTCGTGGTACGGTGGTCTCCGATATTGATGTTGTCCTGACCATTGTTATGTGGTACTGAGGATTCCGAGTCGACGCTGGCTTATCCACGATGCTTTAGCTCTATCTCTATGCCGTAGGGAGTTATGTTGGGATAGGGTCTACCTGCGTATTGTTTCTATCCTAGTGGGTTAGTTGCGGATAGGGCATCAGGGGAGGTGTGGGAATGCCTTAGCTCTATCTCTATGCCGTAGACGGCTATGCTGGGATAGAGCATACATTGATGACATATAGGATGGGTTAGTTGCGAGCCCAGTTTGCGAGCCCTGGCCAGTAGGGGCTTAGGTACTGGTATGGGTAGGGTATCAGGGGAGGTACGTGGGTATCTTAGCTCTATCTCTATTCCATGATGGGTGCATGTGGGCCGATGAGGGTGTGATCAATGAGGTGCCACACACTCGTGTATAGAGGTGCGGGGGCCACCAAACCTTTCTATAGCACATTGCAAACTTAAAACCAGACCTCAGCATAAAATTGATTGTTACTCATGCATAATCTTGTGAAACTATCTGATTGTCTTACTGAGCTGTGTTGGTAGCTCACCCTTTGTGTACACATTGTTTTAGATGTTGATGCAGGTTATACTGTTGATGATTACATGAACGCTCCGGCATATGGAGGTGTTGCTGCATTGGATGTACAAGCAGGGGAGGACGAGCATGACGCTTCATGCGAGTGCCCTTTCTGCGTGTACCTTTGAGTTGTTTTCTTTATTTAATTTCCTTATTTTTGTTTGGTATTAAGAGATGTAAAAGATATTATAGTTTATGTGTTTGAATTTGGATAATGAGATATTTATTTAAATTGTCAATAGATACTCAGTTCATTTTATTTAAAGTCTTCCGCTGTATATTTATATTCTGATTGTGGTTATGTGTAATGGTTTGTATGGGTGGACATGGCCTATTCGAGATCCTGGTGTGAACCGTTGGTTCAATGACGGTTCACTCACACCATTCTGGTTGGATCAGAATTGGGGTGTGACAGAAGCAACCCTATACTAATCTTTGGAAAGATGCCAAACAACGTTTTCTCCTCTTGGTGACATTCAGATAAAAAACAAATTTCAACAAGCTATGCTCAGATGCCGAATCGATTACAACCACGTCTAGGCCTAAATTCCTTAAGTCTATAGACAAATATGATGACGAAGGTCCAGATGGATAGATAAGAAACTATCCAATGGGTCTTCCATTGGGAGAGTGTTTGGTTGTTTGTGTAGAATGACTTGATCTCCACTAGGTGATGCCATTTTATTGGATAGCAACAAAGGACTATGGAATTCTTGGACGCCGTTGAAATGATGAACGACAGATAGATATTCCAGTCAGATTTATTGAACAAAATTTATATATCAAAAGATGACACATTCACAAGAGACGAAACCATAAAATTTTTTGACATTTGATACCACACCCCAATTCTGCACTATTCAGAATGGTGTGATGAACCGCTAATAAACCAACGGTTCAACCAGGATCTCTAATAGGCTATGTCCATTGAAAATAAAACCATACACATACACAACCATAATCAGAATAAATACACAATAGCGGAATTCTTATAGTAAATGAACTGAGAAATCTAACTGTGATAATCATAAATAAAATATCAAGTTATTGTTGTATCAACTGAGACATAAATAAATAAAATATCAATTACATTCCTTTAATAATTCAAATGAAAATCTAATCGAATACGCATGAGTTGCACTCACATGAGTAGTCATGCGTATCCACTAAGTCTTCAGCTTCCATCGCCGCCACATCCCCATACACAGGAGCATTCATATAATCTTCGACAATGGTACCTGCATCATCAATGAAAAATATTCGACATCGAGAGGGTGAGCACACATCATGGCTCAGTGAGAAAACAAAACAATGCAACAATCATATGCATGCATTCAATTCATATCTGTGGTCTGGTAAATAAGTTTGCAATGCGCTATAGAAAGGTTCGGTTGCCGCCTCGCCTCTATGCACAGGGTGTGGAGGCCCGCCCAAAGGTTAACGTTTATTGTCGTCCCCATCCACCCTACCATGGAATAGAGATAGAGCTAAAGTGCTGAGGCCCGGCCTATTACACTTCCCCTGATACTCTACCCATACCAACACGTAAGCCCCTGCTGGCAAGGGCTCGCAAACTGGGCTCGCAACTAAGCAATTCTAATGCCAAACAGTGTATCCAAGGCCTCACCCCAGCATCCCTCAATACGTCCATAGAGATAGGGCTAAGGCCCCCCGACAGAGTCAGAGACTACATGGTTCGAGACCACCACCCCTCATACACTACGACGTAATAGTTCTGCTAAGATAATGGCGATACGACAATGTCACTGGACAAGACTTGAGTTAGAGATTGAGTTAGAGTGCTGAGGCCTGGCCTATGACACCCCCCCTGATACTCTCTCGCATCAAGCACACCAACCACATACATACATTCACATGCCTATTCCTATCATCATCATCATCATCATGTTATAAACAATAAATTTAAATATGCATAAACAGTAATAATAGAAATATTGGATGACATGTCGAATGCACATGACAAGCATATACGCATAGAATCAATCATGGCATTGGACTCAAGAAATAAAAACAGTTTGTTATTAATCAATTAATTTAGTTCTTGTTCCCTCACCTTTGCTTGATTGTAGATCCTCTTTCAAGCTTTAAGAATCAACTAAATATCACTATTATATCACTAGAAGACCTAATCAAGTCGATAAAATTTAATTAGAATTAATTTTGATTTTAAAAAGCTTACTGTTAACTGGGGGTCGATGCCAGGGTCGGATGTTCCATCGACCCTGGGTGCTACCACCCACATTCTGGACTTCCCGAACACTGGGGGTCGATGCTAGGGTCTGGAAGGGTCGATTCTCCATTGACCCCCCGTGCGACCCCCCGTGGGTTTAGTCAAAATTTTCATTTTACAGTCCATTCCTTCGTGTTTGGGTCCTATGGCTTGCTTCTATAATCTATTCCATACGTGTTCTATGGTTTAGATCCATAGTTTATTCACCTACATGGTTTTAATGATCTCCTCCATAGTTTTCCATTGAAACCTAACCATGGATGGATGATTTGGGTTTCTCCTAGATCATACTCTCTTCACTATCTATTCTAAGGTCTTTAGAATTACATGGAGATAATTTCCATACCTGAGAAGAATTAGGCTTGTTTCTCTGAAGTCTTCTCTTTGATCTTCTTCTCCACTTTCCTTCTCTTCTCCTTCTCTTCTCTTTTTCTTCTCCTTCTCTTCTCTTTCTCTTCTCCTTCTCTTCCCTTTCTCTTAATCCAATTAGGGTTCTAAAAGGAGTGAAAGAGTCTTAGGGATGTCCTATTTATAGAGTAAAAACTCCCAAAATAAGTCCCATTGAGATTAGGAAAGAATCCCATTGGAATTTGGAAAGTTCTCAATTCTTGGTTTCTGTCGACAGACTGGGGGTCGATGAGGGGGTCGGAGATCCCGTCGACCCCTGGTTCTAAATTGTCTGACCCCCGGTTAGAAACTCAGGGTCTGACTTTTATATTGGGGGGGTCCGACCCTGCCTAGCTGGGTGTGTGACCCTCCCCCCTATTTTAGTGTTTTTGGGTCAGTTTAATACCTGGGATCGTGATCTCCTTCACGCACTTGGTCCATTTAGCTCGACCATGATGGGTAGACCTGGTTCAAGGTGGTAAGACCGGGTTAATTTGATACGGGTCTTACAACTCCCCCCTACTTATAAAAATCTCGTCCTCGAAATTGTTCATACCTTCCGAGTCGAATAGATGAGGGTATTGCTTTCGCATAGCATTCTCTTCTTCCCATGTGATTTCTTCCATATCTCTACTTCTCCAGGTGACCTTAACATAATAGATATCACAGTTGCGTAGTCATTGAACCTTTCAACTGGTGATTTTAGTTGGTGTTACTTCAAATGTCAAATCATCAGTCAAATCAGGTAGATCTACTGTCAAAACGTGCGTTGGATCCTTCACATACTTCTTCAATAAGGAAATATGAAATACGTCATGCACATTTGACATAGATGGTGGTAGTGCTAACTGGTAAGCCACTTTTCCACGCTTAGCTAGAATCTCATATGCCCCGACATATCTTGGACTTAGTTTCCCTTTCTGTCCGAACCGTTTCAAACCTCGCATAGGCGATACTTTTAAGAATACTTTATCACCCACGACGAAATCAAGGTCTTGGCGTCGAGTATCTGCATATTACTTCTGACGATTCTGAGCTGTTCTCACTCTTTCCTTGATAATGTCGACCACTCGACAAGTCTTTTCAACAAATTCTGGTCCAACAATACTACGTTCCCCAACTTCATTCCAAAATGAAAGAGTTCGACACTTCCTGCCATACAGTGCTTCATAGGGTGACATCTGTATAGTAGCCTGATAGCTATTGTTATAAGCGAACTCAATCAGTGGTAACTTTTCATCCCATGATCCTTTAAAATCAATTACACATGCTCGAAGCATATCTTCTAGAATCTGAATTGTACGCTCTGACTGTCCATCTATCTGTGGATGGAATGTGGTACTAAACTTCAATGTTGTACCCATAGCCTTTTGCAATCCTTCCCAAAACTTTAAAGTAAATCGTGGATCTCTATCGGACACAATGCTTTCAGGTACACCGTGTAATCGCACAATGTTATCCACATACAGCTTAGCTAACCACTCCAGTGTATACTGAGGTCGTATAGGTATAAAGCGAGCTGTTTTAGTCAGGAGGTCTACAATCACCCAAACTGCATCAACTACTCAAGGAGTCATTGGTAATCCTGTGACGAAGTCCATAGTGATGCAGTCCCATTTCCATGTTGGTTCCTATAACGGCTGTAACAGTCCTGTCGGTCTTTGTCGTTCAGCCTTTACTTTCTGACAATTTAGGCATTGAGACACAAACTTAGCTACATCTGCTTTCATTCCTCTCCACCAATATAATTTCTTTAGATCATGATACATTTTTGTACTTCCAAGATGTATCGAATAGATGGTGGTATGGGCTTCTTTCATCAATCGGTGTCTAATGTCCAAGCTTTCTGTTTCAGGTACACATATTCTTCCTTTGTACTTCAGTACCTTTTCCTCGTCCAAGGTGAACTCAGGGATAGTCTTACCTTTCTCGATGTCCTCTTGTACCGTTCTTCGGTAAGGATCTGATTTGATAGCTGTCTTTACTTCATCAATTATATCGGTATAATCTTCAATGCGGCGAACATATTTGAAAACAGATGAATAAACCCTTGGTTGGCTGATCCATCCGGTGCATCTATCACAAACTGCTCATTACCGTAACTGAATACCTTCCCGATAGTACACATTACGGCAGTTGTGCTAACCTCTCCCTGTGATTTTATCATTGCCTTTCTACTCAACGCATCGGCTACTACATTAGCTTTCCCCGGATGATACTGGATATCACAGTCATAGTCTTTCAATAATTCCAGCCATCTTCTTTGTCTCATATTCAACTCCTTCTGATTAAATAGATAAGTAAGACTTTTATGATCTGATTTAATCTGAAACTTCTCCTCGTACAGGTAATGTCTCCATTTTTGACAGCATGTACTACTGCCGCTAGTTCCAAATCATGAGTGGGATAGTTCTTCTCATGTGTCTTCAACTGTCTTGAGGCATAGGCAATTACTTGTTCTCCTTGCATAAGTACACATCCTAATCCCAGTCCTGATGCATCAGTGAACAAAATAAACGGCTGTCCTGGAATCAAAATGGTCAAGATTGGAGCTGATATCAATCTAGCCTTCAAGGTTTAGAAACTCTTCTCGCATTTATTAGTCCAAACAAACTTTTTGCCCTTCTTAGTCAAACTGGTAAGAGGTACGGCAATTCGGGAGTAGTCTTCTACAAATCGTCGATAATACCCAACTAGACCCAAGAAACTTCTAATTTCTGCAACGCTATTTGGTACTTCCCACTTCACGATAGCTTCGATCTTGCTAGGATGCACTTTAATTCCTTCAGCGGATACAACATGGCCTAGAAATGCGACTTCCTTTAGCCAAAACTCACACTTTAAAAATTTGGCGTAGAGATTTTCCTTCCGTAGTCGTTGCAGAGCGGCATTTAGATTCTTAATATGAGTTTCCTTGTCCTTGGAGTAGACCAATATATCATCAATGAATACAATAACCGACGTATCCAACATATCATGGAAAATCCGGTTCATAAGTTCCATAAAGGTTGCTGGTGCGTTCGTCAATCCGAAAGACATGACCAAAAATTCATAATGTCCATATCTGGTCCTGAATGCTGTCTAAGGAATATCACCATCTTTAATCTTCAACTGATGGTAGCCTGACCGAAGATCGATCTTGGAGAACACTTTTGCTCCTTGCAACTGATCGAACAAGTCATCGATCCGAGGCAATGGGTATCGATTCTTGATTGTTAGTTTATTCAGTTCTCGGTAGTCTATATACAATCGAACACTACCGTCCTTCTTCTTTACGTATAATACTGGCACTCCCCATGGTGATATGCTAGGGCGAATGTAACCCTTGTCCAGCAGTTCTTGTAGTTACACTTTCAATTCCTTCAGTTCAGTAGGAGCCATTCGATAAGGTGCTTTTGATACTGGTGCGGCTCCAGGTATAAGATCTATAACAAACTTTGTAACTCGGTCGGGTGGTAATCCTGGTAGTTCTTCAGGAAATACGTCTAGAAAGTCACGCACGACATCAATATCTTCCATTCGTGGTGCTTCCTTGGTAAGGTCGACCACATATACTAAATACCCGACTGCTCCTTTCTCAAGGCACTTCTTAGCTTTCAGCGCAGAGAGTATGAGCTTTCGTTTACGGGGAAGTTTGGTTCTCAAAAAACTGAACTCTGCTCCTTCTTTGTCTTTAAATGTCAGCTTCTTTTCGACGTACAATAGGTTTGCAGAATGCCGAACTAACCAGCCCATTCCCAAGATGACGTCAAAGTCTGCCATCTCAGTTGGATCAAGGTTGCACCCAAGGTCTTTTCATCAATAAGAACTGGACATGGTCCATAACCTTTTTCTAACTCCACTTCTAATCTCATAGGTGATCGTACAAGTAGTTTGCAGTCTAAGGATTTAAGGGGTAGATTTAACTTCTTTCCAAATGTCACAGATATAAAGGAATGAGTAGCTCCTGAATCAAAGAGTACTCTGGTAGGAATGCCATTAATAGGTACGATACCTGTGATTTGTTTTGGTTTAGTCTACATGCTCATACAATGTAATACAACTAACTAAAAATTTAAGTCATACCTGTGACCACATCAGGCGATGTGACAGCATTCTCAGATGTAACCGCGTAAACTCATCCTTGATGTAGCTGCTTCCTGGGCTTAGGACATTCCCTTGCCATATGTCCCACTTGGTTGCAGTTAAAACATTTTATCCCTTCAGTAATTGGCTTTTGTAGCTGTTGAGCTACGGGAGTAGTCTTGGTTGCAGCGGTAAAGCCTTGAGCATGGAAGGGTTTGAATGTCTTGTTATTCCTCCATTATAAGAATTTTCAACTGGCCTTTTTATACCTCTATTTTGCATGAAATAAAATAACTCTCCTTCTGGCTCGATTCTATAACTCGAGAAATTTGTGCCGCTTCATTATAGATTTTCTTTTCATGTCCCAGAACATGCTCGTGGATGCTTCCCCTAAGTCCCATGACGAACCTTCGGGTCTTGGTGTTTTCCTCTTGCATACTGGCAGGTACAAAGAAGAACAACTCCTCATAACGTTGTTGATACGCTTCCACGGTCATCTTCCCCTGATATAAACTCAGGAACTCTCTTTCCATAGAATCTCTGAAACTTCTCGAAAAGTACTTCTCAAAGAATGCCTCCTTATAAATATCCCAAGTCAGTTGGGCGTGCTTTGTTAATAAATATGTCCTGATAGACCTCCACCAATGGTGTGCATCTCCTTTCAGCATAAAAGTGGCACACAACACTTTTTCTTCTTCATTTAATGTCATCATCATAAAATTTCTTTCCATTTCGTCAACCCAGTGTGCCGACCATAAAGGATCTGCTGGCTTGCCATTAAATTCTTTAGGCTTCAGTTTCAGAAAATGCTCCACCAGTCTGGAGTGGTCTAGTTGTTGCGGAACATACACCCCATACATAGGTGGTTGGTATTGATATCCACCTTGAGCTATCTCAAGATTTTGTACTTGAGCCTGCATGATGGGAGTTTGAGGTGGGTGGGGTACTGTGTTACTTCCCCTTGGTGCTGTGCTTGCCTGTCCTGCTGGCATTGGAGGTGTCTGTGCAGCTGGAAGAGTTATGCCTATGGCAGCTTGTATAGTAGCTTGTGCCTGTTGCATTTGCTGCAGCTGTTGGGCCAAGTTCATTACGACTGTAGCCAGGTCTGTAGGTGGAGCTGGCAGATTTGTAGGATATGTCTGCCCATTAATGACGGACGGTGCTGTGTTCATATTCCCTGTGTTTCTGGGTGTGTCTGGTTATCTTCCCCCACAGGTGGTGGTGGTGGGATAGAGTTACGGCTTTGTCTGGTTACTCTACGTCCAGCCATTATCTAATCTGGTAGTGGGATTGCCTGAAAATCATTGAACACGTGAGACAATCATTATATAATTCATTCTCATATTTTAAAACCACTAACAAATGATATTTTCAAAATTTTCAGATCATTCTGTCGAAAATGCTGTATTTTCATTGCAGGGTCGATGGTGGGGGTCGATGGATGTCCGACCCTCAGTCTGCGACCCTGAGGAATCACCAATTCTTCCCGAGAGCCAGGGGTCGATGGGGGGGTCGGAGGATGTCCGACCCAGGGTGCGACTCCTGGTTCTCTGTCAGATTACCGAGAGCCGAGGGTCAATGCGGGGGTCGATGGGTGGGTCGATGGTTTTGGTCAAATTCTCCGACCCCCGGACTAAAAATCAGATTTTTAAGTTTTGATTCTGAGTCCATTTCCCATTCTTTCTCCTCCGCTTCGACTCATCTAGTCCCTCTGGGTTGCTACAGTGACAACTCCGATCCGTTGGTGGTTTGTGCTTCTCATTTCGACGTCTACACCTCCTCTACAAGTATATCTTCTACGTTTTCATGTTTTTAGGTTTCCTTACCTAGGTTTTTGCTCGTATATCTCGTTTTCTTCAAATTAAACTTTTTCCAATCGTAAAAATTTGATTTTTATTGGGGGCTTTTGTTGTTGGTGACTCAAGGAACGAAAGCCCTCAAAAATATTTGAGTTTCATCGGTTGGTTATCGAGAAACTCAAAATTTACTCTTTTTGCCATAATTTTGTCGAGATTTTGAATTTCTTGAAATTTCTTCCAATTCAATCTCATTAGTTAAAATTTCTGACTAATGAGTCTTACAGGATAGTTTAGGATCTATGTGAGTCCTCCTACCCACGTGTATGGGTGAAAATTGAGGCTTTTGACCAATTTACGTCGTTATAATGTCAAAATTTTGGGTTTTTTTTTATCTCTACTAAGCCATTATTTGTTTTTCTTTCTTATTTGCAGATACTATGGCTCGTACCAAGGTACCTAGTGTTCGCGACCATCTTCGCTTCCGTTCCACTGAAGTCGAGACGCAGTATGCCCGCTACGCTCGTAAGAAAGTAGAGGGAGGCCGCAAGGTGGACTTGGCTAGCTTGGCCTTGTTCAATGTGGAGGGGGCTTTTGGCGATATGGGATGGCTCCCTATCATCACCTATGATGCCTTTACTTGTCCTGACTTGGTATGCCAGTTCTATTGTAATCTCCAAGTGGTGGGGGATTACAACGACGTTGAGAGGGGTAGTGAGCTCAGGATCACTAGCTATGTCAAGGGAATTGAGATTTTCTTTGACTAGCGGATTTGCTGGGTATCTCATATGACGGCTCCTTCGTATTATGTGCCCCTAGAGAGCCCCAGTTCTTTTCATTATAGATGAGGGCTAAGATAGATCGTCAGCTCATCAGAGAGGATCGCTGGGAGATGAAAGCGAGTTACCCACGTTTAGATCCATGGGTGTACTGCAAGATTATTCAGCACAACCTGATACCGCAGAGTGGACATTACGAGAGGGTCTCCCAGTTGACTCAGTTTTTGCTGTACTGCATATGCACTAGGCAGCCCGTCTGCCTTCCTTAGATCATCATGCAGACGTTGATCAGTGCCACGTTGCCCAGTCATACTGGCAACCTTCCTTATGGATGCATGATCACTACACTGCTTACCCGCCTGGGGGTTGACTTGATGGATGAGAAGATTCAGGAGAAATCCTTCTCATCGCCTCTGGATTGGGAGGCCATCTGCAAGATGGGCATGCAGGATGCCTAGGTCAGCGATGAGGAGAGGAACGCGATGGTGCACCCTCGCACTCGAGTGGAGATGGCTGACGCTGAGGCAGAAGCAATAGCCGCTGGAGCAGGGGTTTATGGGGATGATGATGATCGACTATACATGGACGTAGATGCCATACCTCCTCCATCACCTACTCATACTACAGGAGCTGGTCCGTCTTCTTCAACTGGCCCTTCACATGCAGCTGGTCCTTCGTATGCTCCTTCTGATGATATGATGGTGATATTGCATGAGATACGAGAGGCTCAGCCTATGTCTGACTTGAGGATGGGAGAGCTTCTAGAGGCTCAGCGCTTGTCCGATCAGCGGGTGGGAGAGCTTCTGGCTGCTTAGGGCATGTCGGATCAGCGGGTGGGAGAGCTTAGGGATGCTCAGCGTGTGACTGACTAGCGGGTGGCTGATCTCACAGCTAGTCTCCAGACGACCCAGACTCAAATAGCTTGGTTGACTAGATTCTACGCTGAGGACTATGATAGAGACCGTGAGGCACCGCCTCCCCCATCACCTCCAGCTTCTTGATATATTTCTTTTATCTTTCTTTTGTACATCAGAGTAACTGTCCGGATTGTGGACTGTACTCTGCTTTAATCATATATATATAAACGTTCGTTATTCTCTTGGTTGTATATAAATTTGTTTCTCATTTAATAGATGCATTATTCTCTTTCAGTTTTGTCTCAAACAACACAGATGCTTATGGTGTGTTATTATTACATCTGTTAAATTTTTATCCTATCTCAGTTCACGACCTTTTGTGGAAGTATACGGGTTTCACAGACAGGGCCTGAGATGCTCTGATACCAAGTTGTCACACCCCAATTTCGCACTATTCAGAATGGTGTGATGAACCGCTAATAAACCAACGGTTCAACCAGGATCTCTAATAGGCTATGTCCATTGAAAACAAAACCATACACATCCACAACCATAATCAGAATAAATACACAATAGCGAAAGTCTTATAGTAAATGAACTGAGAAATCTAACTGTGATAATCATAAATAAAATATCAAGTTATTGTTGTATCAACTGAGACATAAATAAATAAAATATCAATTACATTCCTTTAATAATTCAAATGAAAATCTAATCGAATACGCATGAGTTGCACTCGCATGAGGAGTCATGCGTATCCACTAAGTCTTCAGCTTCTATCGCCGCCACATGCCCATACACAGGAGCATTCATATAATCTTCGACAGTGGTACCTGCATCATCAACTAAAAATATTCGACATCGAGAGGGTGAGCACACATCATGGCTCAGTGAGCAAACAAAACAATGCAACGATCATATGCATGCATTCAATTCATATCTGTGGTTTGGTAAATAAGTTTGCAATGCGCTATAGAAAGGTTCGGTGGCCGCCTCGCCTCTATGCACAGGGTGTGGAGGCCTGCCTAAAGGTTAACGTTTATTATCGTCCCCATCCACCCTACCATGGAATAGAGATAGAGCTAAAGTGCTGAGGCCCGGCCTATGACACTTCCCCTAATACTCTACCCAAACCAACACGTAAGCCCCTGCTGGCGAGGGCTCACAAACTGGGCTTGCAACTAATCAATCCTAATGCCAAACAGTGTATCCAAGGCCTCACCCCAGCATCCCTCAATACGTCCATAGAGATAGGGCTAAGGCCCCCCGACAGAGTCAGAGACTACACGGTCCGAGACCACCTCCCCTCATACACTACGACGTAATAGTTCTGCTAAGGTAATGGCGATACGACGATGTCAGTGGACAAGACTTGAGTTAGAGATAGAGCTAGAGTGCTGAGGCCCGGCCTATGACACCCCCCTGATACTCTCTCGCATCAAGCACACCAACCACACACATACATTCACATGTCTATTCCTATCATCATCATCATCATCATGTTATAAACAATAAATTTAAATATGCATAAATAGTAATAATAGAAATATTAGATGACATGTCGAATGCACATGACAAGCATACACGCATAGAATCAATCATGGCATTGGACTCAAGAAATAAAAACAGTTTGTTATTAACCAATTAGTTTAGTTCTTGTTCCCTCACCTTTGCTTGATTGTAGATCCTCTTTCAAGCTTTAAGAATCAACTAAATATCACTATTATATCACTAGAAGACCTAATCAAGTCGATAGAATTTAATTAGAATTAATTCTGATTTTAAAAAGCTTACTGTTAACTGGGGGTCGATGCCAGGGTCGGATGTTCCATCGACCCTGGGTGCTACCACCCACATTCTGGACTTCCCGAACACTGGGGGTCGATGCTAGGGTCAGGTAGGGTCGATTCTCCATCGACCCCCCGGGCGACCCCCATGGGTTTAGTCAAAATTTTCATCCTACAGTTCATTCCTTCGTGTTTGGGTCCTATGGCTTGCTTCTATAATCCATTCCATACATGTTCTATGGTTTAGATCCATAGTTTATTCACCAACATGGTTTTAATGATCTCCTCCATGATTTTCCATTGAAACCTAACCATGGATGGATGATTTGGGTTTCTCCTAGATCATACTCTCTTCACTATCTATTCTAAGGTCTTTAGATTTACATGGAGATAGTATCCACACCTGAGAAGAATTAGGCTTGTTTCTCTGAAGCCTTCTCTTTGATCTTCTTCTCCACTTTCCTTCTCTTCTCCTTCTCTTTTCTTTCTCTCAATCCAATTAGGGTTCTAAAAGGAGTGAAAGAGGCTTAGGGACGTCCAATGTATAGAGTAGAAACTCCCAAAATAAGTCCCATTGAGATTAGGAAAGAATCCCATTGAAATTTGGAAAGTTCCCAATTCACGGTTTCTGTCGGCAGATTGGGGATCAATGAGGGGGTCAGAGATCCCGTCGACCCCTGGTTCTAAATTGTCCGACCCTCGGTTAGAAACTCAGGGTCTAACTTTTATATTGGGGGGGTCCGACCCTCTCCCCTATTTTTTATGTTTTTGGGTCAGTTTAATACCTGGGATTGTGATCTCCTTCACACACTTAGTCCATTTAGCTCGACCATGATGGGTAGACTTGGTTCAAGGTGGTAAGACCGGGTTAGTTCGATACGGGTCTTATATTTGAAGTCAGGGCATGTAATATAGACTCTGTGGAATTTGATCAGATTAATGGACAGGACAGAGAGTCTTTAGCCGATAAGAAATCATCCTCTGATTACAACAAAGTGATGAGACCACCCCCTGTATGGTCTGGATGTAATGACCAATATCAAAAATCCAACTCAACACATAATGTGAATCACAACAAACGATCAGGTCTCCAATCAAGTTTTAAGAAATGGTGTCTATAAGTGTCTATAAGTCACCGTACGAGAACCAATTGTCTTAATGCTCTATAACTGAACTCGTCCATCAGCAGGGCTCCAAAGGAGTTGCCCCATGTATATGCCTTGTAATCGAACTAATTCATCATAAGTTTTTCAAAGTAGTTGCCCCATGTCTATGCATCGTAGTTGGATTTGTCCACCATCACTGTTCCAATGGAGTTTGTCAATCAACCTCATTATTTGTATAGCTCTCTTATATTCCTTTTCTTTTTTTTTTCTTTTTTTGAGCTCATCTTTGACTTTGAGGTTGATCTGTAATACACTTCATGTCTGTAGATGTCATGTACTTGTAGAAGACTTAATCACTTGAATGGTCCTTGTCTGTAGACCCATTTTTACAAAACTAAATGAACCACCTTTATGAGTATATAAATGTTCTCCACTTTCAAGGAAATATCCCAAAAAAAATTCTTTTTGTAAATTGACCAAATGGGATGACATTTTGATGTACCAACTTGTATCTTTGAGAATGCTTGCATGACTTCAACTTAAGCCTCTATAACTTTCACGTGTGTGTTAAGCTTTTATTTCTCTAAAGGCCGATGGAGTAGAAGTTCAGGTTGTGGCTCATCATCTCAATCGTCATCAGAATCAGAATTAGCAACGGACATGGAAGAGGAAGAAATATCAAACTGGGAAGGAATGGATTGGAAGTAGTAAAGCACTGTTGTTGATGTCTCAAATGAGATGATTATTGTTCATTTTTTCAAAGCATTTGGAGTGGACCGTTTACAGACATATCGCGCTTAAGCCCAAACATAGATGACCTATCATCAGATACCAATGGTAGCCAGTTTAGACAAGTAATTCACCGAGTTATCCCAATTGAATACGACATCATTGACGCCAACTTATGATTGGTTGTAAGACCGAATCTTCATTCAGACTTTCTCTAGTAAGGCTCATTATGCCTATCTATCGACATGTGTTTGACCCTTTCCATCTTGAGCTAAACCCCTCTTGAGTCTATTACCATTTTGATTTATGCCCCAGTTTGGGTTTGACATTCACTTGGTCTATGCCTCAGTTTGGTTTGATGTATCCCAATCTTATGCCCCAGTTTGGATGTCATGAAACTCTGACCTATACCCTTGTTCGATTTATTTCCCTTCTGTTTGCCCTACTTCGAATCCATTGACATTTTGGTTATGCCCCAGTTTAGGATGTATTGACATTTTGGTTGTGTCCCAATTTAGGGTGCACTGACATTTTGGTTGTTCCCTAGTTTAGGGTGCACTTGAAGTTCATTTTCAGACTACCTCAATTTTGGGATACAATTGACCACATGGTCTTCCTTTTCATCCTGGATTTTGGGAGGTGGGTGGGACATTCTTGAAGGTTCGAGGGATACTCCTTTGAGTTTGGGTCACCTTGGATGATGAAAGTACTTTCGAAGTCAGAAACCAACTCCATCAGTCAAAGTGGCTCAATTGCCAAGGGTGAACGAAATGCTTTCCAATCTTAGTTTTTTCATTTAAAATTGGCAGGTATGCTAACATGGGAAAGAAACATGTAATCTCTCAGAATTTATGGTTTAGCTTTTTAACTTCTTGGATTCCTCAACTTCGATCTTGGAATTTTAATTCCGCTCTGAAATATTCGGGCTCTCAATATACTGTCTTCCAGCCATTCCAACACTTTAAGGTACAAAAGTCCTCCTTGTGAACATGAACCGAGACCTAAACCGGTGATGATAAGACCTTCCTATGAGTGGATGTAATAAGAGTGGATGCTTTGTCGACTCACTCAGGTGTTCTCTTAAGTCTAGACAATCCTATCCTCCCTAGTTCAAACTTTTTTCTTTTTCTTTTTGATTTTTTTTAATTTTTTGGTTTTTTTTTCTTTCTATACAAACAATGAATGAAGGTTAAGACTCAGAAGTGACTGGACACAAGAAGAATACACATACACATACAAGCTGACTCGACCAAACAAAGTTAGCTCCTTCATGAAAATCGACCATTAGACATCATCTGTAACAATTTATTTGTATTTGAATAACCCCATGATTGGTCTTGGGGCATCAAGATTCTGAATGGATCATTGTAGCACCAAGGTTTGACCATATGGTTCATAAAATATCAAGAAATTGAAACGGATATGCATATTTAAAGTTTTCATGAAAGATGACAAAAGTGGTTCATGATTGAACAAATCGGTAAATTTCGACTTGATCACAGTATCTATGTCGTGACAGGGATTTTTTGATCGTTTTTTGAGATTGATAAATCAATATTGATCGGTCAACACAATGAGCTTTTTACGATGGAGGGCGTGTATAGACCGCCCATACTAATGTGTATGCGGGTATACATAACCCTCACGCTCTCAACGAGTGAGAGACAAGAATACTCAAGTGTGGATCCAAACATGTTGACAAGTCAAGGACAAAAACGGACAGAACTTTGACGTCTCGGATGTAAATATTATGATCGAGTAGACTTTACCATGTTGGTTCAAAGATGAACCAAAAATAACATACATGTGGCTCAAACTGGGTTACGACAGAAAAGGCCACCTTGACAAGGACGGGGTAACCTATCACCGAATGCACGATGAATAATGGGCCCCCAATCCCTTTATATACTATGATGCAAGAATCAATCGACATGGAGTAGCATAACGCATTCCCGGGCGGACCCGAGAAACGCTCATCAGAGGCTACTCGTCGGTCGTGATCTTACAAAGTACAGGCCAAGGTTGTGTGTTTCGCCTAGCAGGCTACCCCACATGCATGGGATCCGGTTCGACTACTCGCACGAAAGTGTGACTGAACCCATACCCCCCAAAGCAATATGTACAAACAATAAATATAGTACCCTAGATCTAGCAGCAAATGTCAAGCAAATCAATATAAGGAAAGTATCCTAGGAGTCTGAATATTATTCCCCAGCGGAGTCACCACTGTGAGGACAATGGAAAATCGTGATCCTCCTCAGGATGAATGTATATCCATATCGATGAAGATCAATTGTTCTGTTGGAGTCGCCACCTAGATTAAGGTCTAGGACCTCGAAAAATGTAGCCTCACCCTAAGGTAAGACTTTTATTGACTCGTGACCCAATGTATCAGTTCTTTGGTCTGCAAGAGATCGGGTAAGTATTCAGGGTACGGTTATGGGAAGGTGTTAGGCACCCAAACCGCCCGATAAATATCGGCCTCCTAACCTTTCCTTATACTATAATTTTGACTATGCTTGGTCAACTGGATGACTAGGGTTCAATGGGGGATGTCCTAAACCAAGTTGCTAAGTTATTCTAACCTAGGGTTCAGTCAATCATGTTTTAAAGAAAATAAACAAGCAAATATAATATACAATATTATACAGTGAACCGGAACAAAGATGGTTCGGTTTTGGACTGAATCTGAGACATGTAAGACATCTCAAACTACCTACGTATTCCAATCCTGAAAATCAAGTCCAAAACGTAGTTCGAATGGGTTTTGTGATTAAAGATTATGAAAATGATTTATGCATGTGCTTCAATTAGATTTTTTGTTCAAGTTGAAGTTTGTGCTGGATGTATGGTTAATGGGTGGCTTTGTACCGTATTTGGGATTCTCAAATTGCCTACGTATTCTAGGGTGTGCCCTAGAAATCAGGTACGACGTAATTCAAAAATATTTGTGAGAGTCGGATTTGGAATGTGTACCAAAATCCTACCAATTTTGTCAATAGGATCTAGGGATGAGACCTAAATTCCTACCATTTTTGTCAATAGGATTTAGGGATGAGACCTAAATTCCACTTTTATTTGGGATGTGTACCAAATTCTTTCTATTTTTGTCAATAGGATCTAGGGATGAGACCTAAATTCCTATCATTCAGATTGTTTCCATTTTTTGTCAATAGGATATAGGGATGAGACCTAAATTCCTACCATTTTTATTGTTTCCATTTTTAGGTTTCTAGGTTTTCCTATCCCTTTTTCATTGTGATTTTCATTTTTTAGGGTTTCCTACCCTAATTGCTATTTTTCCATTTTTAGGGTTTTCTACCCTAATTGTTATTTTCTTTCCATTTTTAGGGTTTTCTACCCTAATTACTATTTTCTTTCCATTTTTAGGGTTTTCTACCCTAATTGCTATTTTTTTTTTCCATTTTTAGGGTTTTCTACCCTAATTGCTATTTTCTTTCCATTTTTAAGGTTTTCTACCATAATTGCTATTCTTTTCATTTTTATGGTTTTCTACCCTGATTGTTATTTTTTCAACTTATCTCTTTCTAAGACAAATATGGTAAATGAAAACTATAGCAGTGGTAGTAATCCAAATATAGCAGTATGCATCCAAACATGGCAGTAAACATCTAAATATGACAATAAGCATGTGACAGACAGATATAACAATAAGCATGTGTAACAGATAGATATAGCAATGAGCATGTATAGCAGACAAATATAACAAGCATGTGTGCATCCAAATATAATAGTGACGTGGTGCCAGATCAATGGTATTGGTGAGATCCAAAATCAAGGGTTGTGATGAGGTGCAAGATCAATGGTAATGGGAGTCAGATGATGTAAATGATGATCAGAGGATATGGGTGATGATTGGATGGTGTGATGGGAAAATCAAATGGCATGATGCATGGGGGGATGATCTGATAGGATGATGGCTTGATCAGATGGTGAGGATGATGGTTTGATCTTATGGTGGTAATGATGGTTTAATCTTATGGTGATGATGGTGGCTTGATCTGATCAAATGGTTGTGTAGATGCTGATCGGATGGTAGGGATCATGATTAAAAGGATAAGGATCAAATCAGGTGGTAAGGATCACGATCAGATGGGTAAGGGTCAAATCATATGGATCAATGGTTCAGATTGAGAATTAAAATTATCATGATCACATGGTCAATATCAATACATTAAAATTATCATGATTAACGGTCAAGATCAACACATTAAAATGATCAAT
This sequence comes from Protea cynaroides, assembly GCA_028583415.1. Classification (NCBI taxonomy): domain Eukaryota; kingdom Viridiplantae; phylum Streptophyta; class Magnoliopsida; order Proteales; family Proteaceae; genus Protea; species Protea cynaroides. The sequence goes on from CM053273.1 coordinate 66,639,869, forward strand.
GGTCAAGATCAACACATTAAAATTATCATGATTGACGGTCAAGATCAACACATTAAAATTATTGTGATCAGTGTTCCCAAATTTAATCAAGTCAATAGTCACATAACATGATCAAAATAAATACCCAACCTATGGTTTATATTGATTAAATCAATGATCAACATACAAAACAAATATGATCAATTGGAATCAGAATCAAGGATTCATGATGGGTACAGCAGATCATAGAGTAGGGAGCAGGTGATTCAGGGGAGTTATAACAGGTAAGAGTGGGGATGAGGTATTGGGTTTGCTTGGGTGTTGGGTTGATCAGATAATAGGACAAGCGTAAAGTTGGCTATAAGTTTTGAGTGATGAAGGTAATCAGGGAGCAGGTGTATAGGTAATCGGTTGGGCTTGCTAAGGAGATCGATGGAAAGTGAGTCTGTAGGTGAGAGATGGCCATGGCTGCAACTGGACAACTATTGGTTTCGATGATGCTTATAGGTAGCAACAAGTCGGCTGCAGGTGAGGGAGTAACAGATCTGGGTGAAAGTCAGTACAGGAGATTAAATGGAATGGTTCTCAGTGGAAGGATGGATAGGGGCTTCGAAGGTAGTCGGTGGCTGTACAGGTGATGGGGACTGATCCGGGTAATGTCTGTGGTGTTGGGGTTTTGTAGGTAAAGAAAACAAATGGGAAGAAAACAAAAGGGAGAGTGGGGCTTACCTGTGCCTGCAGCTCTCTCTCTCTCTCTCTCTCTCTCTCTCTCCCTTGGCTGCTCTCTTCTTCTTCTTCTAGGCTGCTTCTCTCTTCTTCTCCTACTCCTTCTCCCCTTTATTTTTTTTCAACGCCCTCTTTCCCTCTCCTTTTCATTTTCCAGATTTTTTTGTCTTCTTTTTTTTCCCTATTCTCTTGGAATCTCCCGTCCCTTCCTCTCTTTCTTTCTCTCCTTTTCTTTTTTCTTCTCTTTCTTTCCCCTCCTCTCTTAGAATCTCACGTCCCTTCCTCTTTTTTTTTTATCTTCTCTTTCTTTCCTTTTCTTCTCTTTCTTCTCTTTCTTTCCTTTTCTTCTCTTCTTCTCTTTCTTTCCTTTTCTTCTCTTATTCTCTTTCTTTCCTTTTCTTCTCTTTTCTTTCTTTCATTTTCTTCTCTTCTTCTCTTTCTTTCCTTTTCTTCTCTTCTCTTTCTTTCCTTTTCTTCTCTTCTTCTCTTTCTTTCCTTTTCTTCTCTTTTTCTCTTTTTTTCCTTTTCTTCTCTTTTCTTTCTTTCAATTTTTTTATCTTCTCTCTCTTTCTCCTCTTCTCTTGGAATCTCACGTCCCTTCCTCTCTTTCTTTCTTTTCTTTTTTTTTATCTTCTCCACAATCTCTATTCAATCTTTTCCAGATTTATTTCCAGATTTATTTCCTAGCCTAACCGACCATTAGCCAGCTATCTCCTCCAATATATATATATATATATATATATATATATATATATATATATATATATATATATATTCAATCCATAAAAATATAATTTAATACCTAATGCAATACATAATCTAATAATATGTATAATATACATAATATGCATGCACATGGGTCCAATAAATTTTGTCCGGATTGACAAGGATTGACTGGGTTGGGCCAAGACTGGCTTGGGTTGAGATGAGTTGACTGGATTGACTGGATTGACTAGGTTGGGCCAAGACTGGCTTGGGTTGAGATGAGTTGACTGGATTGACTGGGTTTCTCTCTCTGTCATTTCATGGGCTATTTCCGCTGCCATTCCGCATGGAATTTTTCGATAGCCTCTATTCTAAATTTTCTATGTTCACTTTGTAGAACACTAAAAATGAGGAACGTTGGAGCTTGAATCACCTCATTTGGAAATAAAATGGTCAACTTATGAATTTTTGAAGTTTAAGCAGGCCCATTATCGATAATTTGACTAACCCTTCTGCATGGGATCCTTCGGGGACTTCTACCGAAAATCCTTTACGTCCACTTTGTAGAGTACTCAAAATGGAACATAATGAAATTGAAATCACCTGATTTGGATATGGTGTGACCAAAATATGAATTTTCAAAGATTAAATGATCATTTTCATCTGTAATTTTGCATGGGACCCTTCGGAGACTTCTACCCGAGATTTTCCATGTCCACTTTGTAGAACATCACAAATGAAGAATAATGGCCTTGGAATCATCTGAATCGAACGTAGAACGGCCAAGATATGAAGAAATGAAGTTCTATCGATAATTCTGCATGAAAGCTTGCATGGAAAATGCTGGTGACCTCTACCCGGGATTCTTCACGTCCATTTTGAAAAGGACTGAAAATAAAGAATATTGGTACTTAAACCATATGATTCAGATGTCGGATGATCAAGATATGATGATTTGAAATTCAAACAATCCAACTTACGATAATTTGCATGAAAACCCCTGGGATTATTTATGATAATTTCAAAAACCTCCCTTGTACGTATCATCCGACTAAAATGACCATATCTTCTTCATTTGATATCAGAATTCAGCAATTCTGGTCTCATTTCGAAGATAATTCCATGACCTATGCATCCATGCAGATTACAGCCTGTGACCTTGTTGTAGGACCCACCAAAAACTACCTTGAGGTCATAGTCAAAAGCCAAATTTTCACTCATCTTTCTTCCTTTGTTGTCCGCTCACCAGTAGGACTTTGTTCAGTTGGAAATGGCAAAAATGGGGTGCTTACAGATGCCCCTCTTCGGCCGAAATTGTGAATAATTGAGGCCGAAGATAAAAGTAGCCCATTTTTGCATTATTCTGCGTTTGATCTGGATTTTACCATTGTACAACAAACAACTGTAGATGTCAAGCTCTTTGAGTAGCGACCTCATCGGGTCTGTGACTTTAGCTCAAGGCCGCTTGTAAACTGTAACTGTCAAGCTTCTTGAGTAGTGACCTTATCAGGTCTGTGACTTTAGCTCAAGACCGCTCATGATATAACTGTAACTGTCAAGCTTCTTGAGTAGCGACCTCATCAGGTCTGTGACTTTAGCTCAAGACCGCTTGCATTGTAACTGTAACTGTCAAGCTTCTTGAGTATCGACCTCATCAGGTCTGTGACTTTAGCTCAAGACCGCTTGCAATTAACTGTAACTGTCAAGCTTCTTGAGTAGCGACCTCATCAGGTCTGTGACTTTAGCTCAAGATTGCTTGCAATGTAACTGTAATTCTGCCTTATGCTCTAGATTTGTAATCTCTGGATGTATAGCCTTTGGATGTGTAGCTTCTGGATGTATAGCCTCTGGACCGAATTTGAGGTGTCCCAAATTGCCTACGTATCTTTTGGGACTTCTATCCCTCCGGAATCAGGTTCCGCGTAGTTCGGGCTGGAGCTTTCTCTTTCTTCCCATGATCTTTCATTCTTTCTTTCTTTTTTCTTTTTTTTCTTTTATGCTTCTTTTTTTTTTTTCATTCATTCTTCTTTGTTCTCTGTACTTTCACCTTTCTTTCCTTTTCTCTTTTATTCTTTTTTTTTATGTTCTTTTCTATTCCTGTCTTTCTTCATTTCCAAAACGGGTTGAACTTTCCATAAATATTGAGGTAGCCGCAATGGGGCTTAGAATATGCATTTTGTCTACTAACATTGCTCGGAATCCAAGAGGAACTAGAGATCATGATTTGATCGACTTTCCTTGCCTTGACTTAATCTAAACTGAGAGAAACATGTTTCTTTTCTTTAAAAGGCAATCTTGATATGTTCTGCATTCCTGTCAAATTTATATGGGTTTTACTTTGATCAAAGGGCAATCAAATCTTTTTAATGAGGGGCAAATGATGACAAGGACTTAATTTTATTTCATTTTTTTTAAATTTGTATGGGTCATCTTTCTCTTATATTCAAATAAACTCAGCTAGAGTTTCAAATAGGGGGCTCAACTAAACTCATGATGTTTGGATAAATGGGTGATTTTGCCCCAGTATCTAAGTTCAAGCCTACACACATTGATAGGCAAGCGACTTTTGAGTCATCACTAGAGATAACCTTAAGGAGAAGCAACCCTACAGTAATCTTTGGAAAGACGCCAAACAACATTTTCTCCTCTTGGTGACATTCAGATAAAAAACAAATTTCAACAAGCTATGCTCGGATGCCGAATCGATTACAACCACGTCTAGGCCTAAATTCCTTAAGTCTATAGACAAATATGATGACGAAGGTCCAGATGGACAGATAAAAAACTGTCCAATGGGTCTTCCATTGGGAGAGTGTTTGGTTGTTTGTGTAGAATGGCTTGATCTCCACTAGGTGATCCCGTTTTATTGGATAGCAATAAAGGACTATGGAATTCTTAGACGCCGTTGAAATGTTGAACGACAGATAGATATTCTAGTCAGATTTATTAAACAAAATTTATATATCAAAAGATGACACATTCACAAGAGACGATACCATAAAATTTTGTGACATTTGAAGTAAGGGCATGTAATATAGACTCTGTGGAATTCGATCAGATTGATGGACAGGAAAGAGAGTCTTTAGCCGATAAGAAATCATCCTTTGATTACAACAAAGTGATGAGACCACCCCCTGTATGGTCTAGATGTAATGACCAATATCGAAAATTTAACTCAATACATAATGTGAATCACAACAAACGATCAGGTCTCCAATCAAGTTCTAAGAAATGGTGTCTATAAGTGTCTATAAGTCACTTTACGAGAACCAATTGTCTTATTGCTCTATAACTGAACTCGTCCATCAGCAGGGCTCCAAAGGAGTTGCCCCATGTATATGCCTTGTAATCGAACTAATTCATCATTAGTATTTCAAAGTAGTTGCCCTATGTCTATGCATCTTAGTTGGATTTGTCCACCATCACTGTTCCAATGTAGTTTGTCAACCAACCTCATTATTTGTATAGCTCTCTTATATTCCCTTTTTTTTTTTTTTTTTTTTTTTTTTTTGAGCTCATCTTTGACTTTGAGGTTGATCTGTAATACACTTCATGTCTGTAGATGTCATGTACTTGTAGAAGACTCAATCACTTGAATGGTCCTTGTCTGTAGACCCATTTTTACAAAACTAAATGAACCACCTTTATGAGTATATAAATGTTCTCCACTTTCAAGAAAATATCCCAAAAAAAATTCTTTCTGTAAATTGACCAAATGGGATGACATTTTGATGTACCAACTTGTATCTTTGAGAATGCTTGCATGACTTCAACTTAAGCCTCTATAACTTTCACGTGTGTGTTGAGCTTTCATTTCTCTAAAGGCCGATGGAGTAGAAGTTCAGGTTGTGGCTCATCATCTCAATCGTCATCTGAATCAGAATTAGCAATAGACATGGAAGAGGAAAAAATATCAAACTGGGAAGGAATGGATTGGAAGTAGTAAAGCACTGTTGTTGATGTCTCAAATGAGATGATTATTGTTCATTTTTTCAAAGCATTTGGACTGGACCATTTACAGACATATCGAGCTCAAGCCCAAACATAGATGACCTATCAGATACCAATGGTAGCCAGTTTAGACAAGTAATTCACTGAGTTATCCCAATTGGATACGACATCATTGACGCCAACTTATGAATGGTTGTAAAACCGAATCTCCGTTCAGACTTTCGCTAGTAAGGCTCATTATGCCTATCTATCAACATGTGTTTGACCCTTTCCATCTTGAGCTAAACCCCTCTTGAGTCTATTACCATTTTGATTTATGCCCCAGTTCGGGTTTGACATTCACTTGGTCTATGCCTCAGTTTGGTTTGATGTATCCCAATCTTATGCCCCAGTTTAGATGTCATGAAACTTTGACCTATACTGTCACACCCCAATTCTGCACCAACCAGAATGGTGTGATGAACCGTTAATAAACCAACGGATCAACCAGGATCTCAAATAGGCTATCCCAATTTTGTTAGACCAAAACACATTCACATTAATCAGAGATAATAGTGTAAATAGCGAAAGTCTTGCAGATAATGAACTGAGGTCTAATCATGATAAATAATTAATATTCCATTTATCTCCAAGTATTCAAAATATAATTTAATACATAATACAATATCCAAATACGGAAATTAAACACTAAGCGTATCCACAGTTAAAACGCTAGCTTGACGAATCACAATAGTCTTCCATAGCTTGCTCATCATAGCCGCCACATGTTCATATGTTGGCGTGTTGACATAATCTTCAATCATAATACCTGCAACATCAGAAACTAAAAAGAATTACGTGCGCGAGGGTCAGCTCTCCAACTTGAGCTCAGTGAGAAAACAAAACAATGCAACAAACATATGCATGCATTCAATTCATATCTGTGGTCTGGTATATAAGTTTGCAATGTGCTATAGAAAGGTTCGGTGGCCGCCTCACCTCTATACACGAGTGTGTGAAGCCGCCCAAAGGTTAACATTTATTGTCGTCCCACATGTATCCACTATGGAATAGAGATAGAGCTAAAGTGCTTAGGACCACACCGCATCACACTTCCCTTGATACTCTACCCATACCAACACGTAAGCACCTATTGGCGAGGGCTTGCAAACTGTGCTCGCACCTGCTGGCGAGGGCTTGTTCCCTCACCTTTGCTTGAGTGTAAATCCTCTTTCAAGCTCTAAGAATCACCTTTATATCAATAGGAAAACCTAACAAGTCGATAGATTTTAGTTAGAATTCATTCTGACAATTTTAGGCTTGCTGTTAAGCTAGGGTCGTAGGACGGGTCGCAGGTAGGGTAGCAATTTTCTGCGACCCCAGGGTGTAGGGTCGATGCTAGGGTCGGATGTTCCATCGACCCTAGGTGCGACCGCAGCTTCCCTGGACTTCCCTAAAGCTAGGGATCGATCCTATGGTCTGGTAGGGTCGATTCCCAATCGACCCTACGTGCGACCGCACGTGGTTTGAGTTGACCTTTTCATTCTACAGTCTATTCTTTCATGTTTGGGTCCTTTGGCTTACTTTTATAGTCCATTCTATGATTGTTCTATGGCTCAAGACTCCAACTTACTCACTTTTCATAGTTTCCATGATTTTCATTAGAATTCATCCATGGATGGATGTTAATAGGGTTTCTCCTAACCTAACTTCATCATAATCTATTCTAAGCTTTCAATTCAGATAGGGATTGAGGTTCATACCTTCTGTAGTCTAAGTTTCAAAGATTTCTCTGTGCTTCATCTTCTTCCTTAGCCTTTTCTTCAAGTTTTCCTTCTCTTCTTCTCTTCCTTCTCTTCTCTTTCTCTCACTTTTAATGCCTTGAGCTACTTCAGGGTTTTGTACTTGAGCTTGTGAAAATGGCGTTTGAGGTGCTTGAGGTACCATGTTATTCATAGTCGATGCTTGGGCCACGGTGTTGCTACCCCCTGGTACGGTACTAGCTTGTCCCGCCGATAAAGGTGTAGTGTTTGCAGCTGGGAAACCCATTCCCATAGCAGTTTGCATGTTGGCTTGCACTTGCTGTATTTGCTGCAACTGTTGTGCTAGATTCATCACCGCAGTAGCCAGAGGTCCACCAGAGTGATGATGAGGTGGATGATGATAAGATGTTCATGGACGTGGATGCCATACCTTCTCCATCACCACAGCATTCCACTGGAGCTGGCCCTTCTCGGGCTCCTTCCCACTCAGCTGGTCCTTCGCACCCACCACCAGATGATGTGATGGGGCTGTTGCGTGAGATTCGGGAGGCCCAGCGTGCTACTGATCAGCGGGTAGCGGATCTAGCAGCTAGTCTCCAGGTGACCCAGACTCAGATAACCTGGCTTACGAGAGTATATGCTGAGGATTATGATCAAGATCGTGAGGCACCTCCTCCTCCAGTACCCCCAGCTCCATGATGCCTTTGATTCTTTTTACTTTATACTACAGAGTAACTGTCTGGATTGTGGACCGTATTCTGATTCGGATATATGTTGGTTTTATTCTCATTTGATATATACATAGAACTTGTTTCTTATTTACATATGTGCATTATTCTCTTTCTTAGTTATTGTCTCATACAACACAGGTGCTTATGGTGTGTTCTTATTAAAGCTTTTAAGTTTATCCTAACTTAGTTCACGAACTCTATTAAACCTTCGTGAATCCATTTTTGTTCTTTCATTCCAGGTAACTCCCTTGAAGTATCAGGTTTGATAGACAGAGCCCGAGAGCTCTGATACCAAGTTGTCACACCCCAATTCTAAACCAACCAGAATAGTATGATGAACCGTCTCTGAACCAACGGTTCAACCAGGATCTCGTATAAGCCATGCCCATTTAATCAAACCAGATACAACCACAACCATAATCAGAGTAAATAAACAATAGCGGAAGTATTTAATATTAATGAACTGAGTATCTAACAATGATAGCATAATTAATTATCCAATTATCTCCAAATGATTGAAGACATAAAATAAAATAAAGTAATCAATTACATGTTTTGATAATCCAATAACTAAATCTATCGAAAACACATGAGTTGCACTTACACGACGAATCATGCGACTCCACCATAGCTCCCATATCAATCGCAGCAACATGTCCGAACATGGTGCATTCATATAATCTTCCACGGTAGGACCTGTATCATCAACTAAAAATATTCGATGTCGAAAGGGTGAGCATAAATCATGGCTCAGTGAGCAAACAAAACAATGCAATAAACATATGCATGCATTCAGTTCATATCTTTGGTCTAGTTTATAAGTTTACAATGTGCTATAGAAAGGATTGGTGGTCGTCGCACCTCTATACACGAGTGTGTGAAGCCGCCCAATGGATCAAACACCATTACCATCCCGCATGCACCCATCATGGAATAGAGATAGAGCTCAAGTGCCCGGATCAAACACCGCATAACACTTCCCCTGATGCCCTACCCATACCAACACGTAAGCCCCTATTGGCGAGGGCTTGCAAACTGGGCTCGCAACTAACCAATCCTAATGCCAAACAGTGTATCCAAGGCCTCACCCCAGCATCCCTCAATACATCCATAGAGATAGAGCTAAGGCCCCCCGACAGAGTCAGAGACTACACAGTCCGAAACCACCTCCCCTGATGCCCTATGACGTAATAGTTCTGCTAAGATAATGACGATAAGACGATGTTAGTGGGCAAGACTTGAGTAGAGATAGAGCTAGAGTCTGGTGACCAGGATGAACCACAATGTCACATCCTCCCCCTAATGCTCCACTCGCATCAAGCACACTAACCACACACATACATTCACATGCCTATTCCTAACATCATCATCATCATCATGTTATAAATAAACAGAATTAAATATGCATGAGCAGTAATAGCAGAAATATTGGATGACATGTAAAATGCACATTACAAGCATACAAGTATAGAATCATTCATGGCATTGGACTCAATAAGTAAAACAGTTTGTTATTAGCCAATTGTTTAGGTCTTGTTCCCTCACCTTTGGTCGATGGTTGTTCCTCGTCCAAGCTTTTTAAATCACTTTTAGACCACTTGAAAACCTAACAAATTTATAAATTTTAAATTAAAATTTATTTTCATTAATTCAGACTTCCAGAAGCTGACTGGTCGCAGGTGCAGCTGCACCTGTGGTCTCAGTTTCTGCGACCACAGGGTGTGTGGTCGCTATGTGTGGTCGCATATCATGCGACCACACCCTCCCTGAAACTTCCCCGAGGGCGTGTGGTCGCTATGTGTGGTCGCATATCATGTGACCATACATGCGACCACACCCTCCCTGAAACTTCCCCGAGGGCGTATGGTCGACATGTGTGGTCGCATACCATGCGACCATACATGCGACCACACCCTCTCTGGAACTTTCTCGAGGGCGTATGGTCGATCATATGTGTCTCGTGTGGTTGCATATCATGCGACCACACATGCAACCACACCCTCCCTGGAACTTTTCCTAGGGTGTGTGGTAGATCATATGTGCCTCGTGTGGTCGCATATCTTGCGACCACACATGCGACCATACATGTGATGGTCAACTTTTCCACTCTCAACTGAATTCATTCATGTTTTGATTCTTTGGCTTATCATCATGATCCTTCCTATGATTGTTCTATGGTTTAAAATCCATATTTTTACATAATCCATCATCCTAATAGATTCTCTCCATGGATCTCTTAGAATTTGTCCATGGTTTGATGATTGGGGTCTCACTTTGAATCACTATCTCCTCCATGATCTATTCTAGGTATTCAACTGATGTGGGGAATGTTTTCATACCTTAAAATTGTTGAAGATTCAGAGTTCTCTCTGAATTTCCTTCTCTTAGTCCTCCTCTTCAATTCTTCTTCTCTTCCTCCTCTTCTCTTTCTCTCTCTTTCAGTTTGAGTTCTAAAAGGATGAAAGAGGCTAAGGGACGTCCTATATATAGAGGAAAACTAGATTAGGAAAGAACCCCCTTCAGATTAGGAAGGTTTCCTAATCACAGAGTCAGTTTGACTTCGTGTGGTCGCACGTGGGGTCACAGAACCCATCGATCGCACATCCAAAAACTGCGACCACACGTCCCAGACTCCAATGGTTGCATTATTCTGAGGTGTGGTCGACCACACCTGTTTAAGTATGCAACCACACACTCCTAATTAGATGATTTTGGGTTCAATTTCATACCTAGCATTGTGGTTTCTTCAAGCACTTGGTCCGCTTGGCCCGACCATGATAGGAAGACCTGATACAAGGTGGTAATGGGGTTTCTTCACACACTTGGTCCGCTTGGTCCAACCATGATAGGAAGACCTAATACAAGGTAGTAAGACTGGATTAGTAAGGTACGGGTCTTACAGTTAAAGTCCCCACAGCCACACTTAATCAGTTCTCTACACCCATTAGCAAGAGACGTTAGGATATCCTCTGGAGGCTGTAGAAGACTGTAGCCAAAGGATTTTGATAAAAGCTTGGAGCGTATGGGAATTGATCTCTTCAAATAGGTATGTCTTCATGATTCATAGTTAATGGCTTCTCTATTGTGTTCTAGGGCAACTGTATGGGATTGGAATGTGTTTGGTTGAAACCCTAAGTACAATAATATCTAACAGTTGGTATCAGAGCCAACCATAAAGACCTAGGATCAATGGGGATTGATAGTAAAGACCTGTAAATGAATTATTGAATTGAAAAAGAAAAACTTCTTAAATCTTGATCGAATTTGTCGGAGTTTCCCATCAACGAAATTTTTTCGATCGACAAAACATGTCATGCCAAATGTCATTGGAAAGAGCAAGACGAGATAGTTTTGGGGATATATAAATCACCGACGTTGGAGGCCTGACTCTCTGGTAATCGCCGGCGGTATCCTCGAGTGGATCTCACTCACGGGGGAATTAAAAAAAAAAAGTCTGTACTGGCGGCGCTGATTCGTCACTGGGTTGACTCGGCGAGAATCAGAAACCCTAGCCTCGACCCAGCCGAGCCAAGGCAAAGGCAGCCTGGGCCGACTAAGCCAAGCCAGCCATAGCCAGCCCAGCCCGGCCAAGCCAGGTCAGCCAAGGCCTTGGCCCAAGACCAGATCGTCGACACACATGCGAACTAGCACGTGTGACCCGGGCCCGACCAGCAAGCCCTATACCTGACTCAAGTATCTTGACCCAAAAACCCATTTATTTGACCTGAAAACCCCTTTGGTTGGACCATGTGAACCGGTAGTTGAACTATCTGGTTAGACCGTGGTTCGGTTTTGCATCAGACCATTTGATTTGGTCTGGACCAAGATAATTCAAAAGTTAAAAAAAAATAGAATATTTGGTTCAATTCAAACCAATACTGGGCAGACCGAGCCGACCGAATTGACCCAAACCAACCCTGTAAGGTTTATAAGGGCCTGTTTGGTTTCTGCTTTTAACAAAAGGACATTAAACAGTGATTCTAGGAGCTAGGAAGGTCACATTAACCTGCTGTTTATTCTGTTGGACTCCATTTTTTATGCTTTTCAATCTGGTATATATTTTGATACATTTAGATACATTGGGAAGCATATTGTTATGGAAAATGCCCTTTGTGAACTTAGTTTATAGTGTTTTAGCTGATTTTTCTCAAAGTTATTGTATCAAATTGATTGATTGAGCTAATGTCAAGGGTTATATGAATGTTTAGACTTGTACAGTTATATTTTAAAACATTCATGGTTAAATAAATATCCCACATGAGTTACAGGTTGGGATTTATTCATATCATAGTGGAACTTGGTGTGACCACCAAAGTGGCAACCTTGTTTCATTATGATGTGTTTAAATTCAACGATCTGTGTTTGTAAATGCTTCAGTTTGGTAGTGTTCACCCAAAGGTGACATTGTCAAGTTTATTCAAATTAGGGTTTGTAGTTATTGTGTACGGATTTTGTGGTAACCACCAAAGTGGCACAATTGGTTCTATTATAATATACTCAAATCTAACATTTATGTATTTACAAACTATAGCAAGGAAGTATAGTGTTCACCCAAAAGTGATACTAAGATAAACTCTCACTTTTATGGATGCAGCAAAGAATGGCACTGTCCACCCAAAGGTGGCGTTGTCTAAGATTATAAAAAACAACACTGTCTACCCAAATGTGACGTTGTCAAAGAATATAAAAGAACTCATGCACATGGTTGAAGGATCTTGGCTTTAAGGGGTTTCATCCACCCAAAGGTGGTAAAATCTTCAAGAGTCATTATTTCTTGGCAGTTATTGCATAGATATTGAGAAGACCAGTGCACATATTGTCCCAAAGGATGTGTGTATAGTTCGGTTGACTTTTCAAAGATATAAATTAGCTTACACATGTTATGTATATTCTTGCTTGCTAATTTTATTTGGTATTAATTGTAGACTTGCAATTATTTACATTGTAATATAGTTGTAGATATGTAATGATTAAATACCTTAAGATGTCTGTCATTGACACTCAGTTCTATTAATTGGCATGAAAAATGAAAACTAGTCTAGGACTGTTTAACCTAGATGTACTCAACAGAAAATTGTATTTTGATTCATAGGGCATTTAGTATCTAAGATGAAGTAAGGCAATGTTCAGATGAAGAACATTGGAAAAGGATATTCCCTGTGAAATCCAAAGAATGGTTTGATATTTCAAGAAAGGGCAGAAAGATGTTTTATTACTCAAGTTCATCAATACCAGTTTTTGATGATAATAGACGATAATGGGAGTGTAAGGAAGTACAAGGTAAAGTTGTTAACTATTAATGATAAGCTCAAAGATAAGTGAACATTTGTAGGTAATTCATTAGAACCTATGCAGGTGACACTTCAGATTTTTACTTTCCCACAAGAATTGTATAGTCAGATCCTAGTGACATATAGTACTCAAAAATATAGTGAACCCTAAAGTGAAAGAACTAAGGATAAAAGTTCAAAGAAAAAAAATATGTGAATGCCAATGTCATAGTACATAATACATATCCAGACGAAGGTAAAGTACAAAAGGGGAAGAGAAACCCTCAGAAAGAAAAATATTATTTTTTATGAAATAGTCAAAAACTTTATGACAAAGAATTAGACATTAAGAAACTGGAAGATAAAATAGATTTAAGTAAAATGAAATTCTTGTAATGTGACTCAGAAGGGACATATGAAATATTGTAAAGCTAGACAAGCTTAAGTGAAGAAGGAATAAGGATTATGAAACTTCTGAGTAAGAAGGTGCAGTAGATTGGACACTTAAGCATTAATCGTAGTCTGAACCCATAGGAGTATAAAAATCTATAATTTATTCTTTTTAGATTATCTATCTTTAGAAGTTAAATTGTATATTGTTATTTTTAGCCTTGGTCATAAGGGTTTTAGGACTATTGTCCAAAGAAGATTGTAAATAATATATATGAAAATTAATTAAAGGAAAAAATGACAAGATTAAGGTAAATGAAGGTTATTTACAACAAGAATTTATTGGACATGATAGACATCGAGATTTCATCTAGGACTCCTTGTTATAGTTTATTTCATGGGTGTTTTTTCAAATAATGAAAAATTAAGATGAAAATTTTTTTATTAAAAGAATTGAAACTATTGGATCTGAATTAGAGAGTTTTGGGAGACCATGTGATACTGGTCTATTCCCTAATAAATTTAAACAAATATTTACAAAAGCCTAAGAATGTATTTGATCTTGTAAGAAAAAAATTGATATTATTAATAGTACCTAGTTAGTCAGTTTCAATTTAAGTTATCTTTTTGTTTGAGACTGTAGAGCTGATATGGTTTCATAATACTCGTGAGAGAGTGATTATTTTGGACATTGAGTTGTCATTTTATGGGATGTCAAAACAGATCCAAGAAACTTGAAGTTTGATGAGACCACATAAAGATAGGTGTGAAGCCACCAGTTGAGATAACAGAAATTTAACCAGAGTGTAATGAAATGATTATAGAAATGTTCATTAAGATCGATGCTTCAGTCATAGTAATAGAGTCAGATAAGGCAATGAGGAGATATACTAGACCATGTAGATCTGTGACTTCATCCAATCACATGTTGTATTTTAAAATAGATACTTTGGTGTTAAATATGATGAAGATCCCAAGGGTTTTGAGTAAGTTATCAGTAATGAAATTGCCCTTGAATGATTAATGATCATAAAAGATGTGTTGTTGTTCACGAACAATAACGAGACTTGAGATTTTATACTTTTGTCGATAAATAGTGTACTCATAGGCTCAAAATGGCTATACAAGAAAATGTGTGATTCTAGAGGAAGAATTGACTGCTACAAAGTAAGACTTGTAGTGAAGTGGAATCACACAAAGAAAAGAGAAAGAGAACTTTAGAATTTTGAGGTCATAGTTATGTATTTTATTTTGGAGTTACATCAGATAGATATAAAGATCGTTTTGATTAAAGAAAATCTGGAAGAAGATGTTTATATGCTTTAATCACAAGGTTTTGTGGTAAGGATAAAAAAGATATGTTTTGTAGACTTATAAAGTCAATCTGTGGATTAAATAGGTATCCGGATAATGATATTTGAAGTTTGATAGGGTTGTATCTTCTTTTAACTTTGTTGAGATTGTCATTGACCATTATATATATAGATCAATGAAAGCATATTCACTTCCTAGTCATGTATGTTGATGGTTAATCACTGGCTTGTAGTGACATATTTTACTAGTTGAAACCAATGTTTCAATGTCTGATAACTTCGAGATGAAGAATGTATGAGTAAGTACTCTTGTATTTAACGTTGAGTTTCCTCATGATAGAAAAAATTAAAATTCTAGATTTGTCTCAAAGTGTAAATATTATTCTTGTTTTCGAACTGTTTAGTATGCATGTATAACCATTAAGTTACGGATGCTTAAATTGGTAAATGAGACAAATTGATAGAATTGTGTACAAAAAATGATATTGAGTGCGAGCATCTGCGATGCAATAGGAAACTTGATATATGCTCAAGGTTGTAATCATTTTATGTAGTCTTTTAATAAGTGTTATGAAACATTTTCAGTTGGATGTTGGTATAGCTTACTGGACAACAGAGAATAGAAAGGTCATGCGGTATATGCAAAAGACCAAGAATTGCATGTTCATTTATGAAAGTAGTGACACTCTAGGCTGTTTTGATACAATTTTAATATTTGCATTGATGACAGAAAACCAACCTTAAGGTTCATTGTTATAGTGATAGGGTTTTTTAACTCTATGTGAAAATAACAAATAAGGTATCTAGTGTAAGAGTTTCTTTTATGACTTGATGGTTGTAAACTCTACTTCTAAACTATTGAGATATATTGTGACAACAGTTTAGCTATGTTCTTCTCAAAGAATAATAAGAAATATAGTATTTCACAACATAATAGAGATCGAATCTCTTCAAGTAATGAAAAGGTCAAAAGATTTTATATCGTTGTAGATTCTCTGACAAAGGTTTTGTTAGTGGGAGTCTTCAAGGGATAGTACGCCCAATATAAGAATGGTTGAAAACAATTAATTTTATCAGAGGCTTAAATGGCCAAAGATCTGGGAATCAGTGGGAGTCTCTAGATATGCTTAATCAGTAGGAGACTCTTTATGTTTATACTTGTGTTTTCACATTGCTTACTATGTTTGATTGTATTGCTCATAGTTTTTGTAACTATGGTTTTGTTTATATTAGCATTTGCGTTATTGTTATTTTAAGTACATAGTTATGTATTTGACATGTCAAAGATAAACCACGCTGTATTTAGCCAAAGATAAATCAGACAGTATTTAGTCGGACACTAGGCAGTATTTAGCCAAAGGACGAACAAGGCAGTATTCAGCCAGATATATAAGGCATTATTCATCCAAGATAAGAAGCAGTATTCAGCCATACAAATAATGACGGTAAGTCAAAGTGCGGTATTAATCCAAGCTAGAAGCGGTTTGCCATGAGAAGATAATATCAAAAAATAAATGCGGTGTCTAGCCAAGGTATGGTATTATATTTCTGAATTATTTAAATACCATGTTTTAGTTGCCCATAAAGGTTTTCGGACACTTTAATTAAGATTCTTTAATCAAGTTTGGACTCGCATGGGAGTTTACTTTCATGCATTATATTAGGCTATTCATTTATTGAGTACTTCTGTTGTGGCTGACAGAAATTTGTACACCATATGTTGAGGTGTATTATTCGATGTTGCTCATATTGGGAAGTTTGATGGATGTTTCAAAGTTAGTGACGATTTAGTGTGATGGATTTCGTGGCCACACTGGTTGATGGTGATTTTGTAATTAATATAGCCCAAATGGGTGATTGTTAGATTTATATGGGATTAATTAATTATCTAAACTAGTCAATTTAGTGGGAATCCAATGAACACGATAGAACCGATTTGGTTTGATTCGTCACATGGTGTGAGATATGTTTGATAACCCTAATTCTATTGTGGAAAGGGTTTATAGCAGTATTCTATAAATACTGGGTTAGAGTCCCCACAGCCACACTTAATCAGTTCTCTTTACACCCATTAGCAAGAGACGTCAGAATATCTTCTGGAGTCTGTGGAAGACTATAGCCAAAGGATTTCCACCAAAGCTTGGAGCGTATGGGAATCGATCTCTTCAAACAGATATGTCCTTATGATTCATAATTAATGGCTTGTCTATTGTGTTCTAAGGCAACTGTATGAGATTGAAATGCATTTGGTTGAAACCCTAAGTATTATAATATCTAACATGGAAGAGATGTTAATGCAGCACCAGGGTTTGAAAAGAAAAAATAGATGCATCAAAATCTGGACATGGGTTAAGAATATTGGAGATGTGGAGATGATTTTTATAAATTCAAGTAACGTAGTGCAAGCAGTTCCATGATCACTTTCTCTATTTTTCAGAGAGAAATAAGAACCAGCTTACCACAAGCAGATTTTTTACCTAAGTTTTTTATCCATTATTCAGTCAATTCAGAGTCAGGACCCATGAGGGCCAATCCGTTCATGAGTCTGGGTTAATTAAGGTCAGACGGGGCCATCTTGACTCAGAGTCAATTACGGCAGACTTGGGTTGGACTGAGCCCAGAATAGTAGGGTTTGAGTTGTGATTTTTAAGCCCAGAATCAAGATCAGGATGAATGCTGACAAAAGGGTTCTGGATTGATCTAGATTTGGAAAACGCCCTGCCCAACCCGTCCAAGCCGGTTAAAGTTTGTGCTGGATTCTGTTTCGATTGTCGCAATTAGTTCCAGTCGCAGCCATACAAACAGGGAAAAAGATCGTGTCTTATCCAGTCAGATTAAGGTTAAGGCCGGGATTCTGTTTCGATTATCCAAAAGTCCCAAGACTCCCAACTACTCTTCAAACTTCCCATCCGCCCCTCAAATACTAGCTGTCCATTGCCGAGTAAGCGAAGAACGTTAATCTCTCTCTCTCTAACTTTCCATAGGCCGCTAAAAACTCGCTGGCCATCACCGGTTACTGGAGAACATTATAATCTCTGTCTGGGCTTCAGAGCAACCGTCTCTATATAGCTGTAATTTTGTTTTTCATTTTCGGCTTCAGTTCATAATTCATATACTCTGTTTTGTATTGGACTCTAATTTGATTACCAATTAATAGATTATGGAGTAAGACGATAGAAAATTAAGAATCATGGACTTCTCGGTCCACATGGTTTAGAGTTTAGGTGGAAACTCTTACTCTTGATGTCAATCAAACCTTTCTATGTATTTTCTAAGTTTTGTTGAATCGTTTGTCTGAATATAGCAGGATAAAATGAGTGGGACTCCGGTGACAAATTTGAATACAGGAAGGAAGATGCCATTGCTCGGAATGGGAACAGCAGCCTTCCCTCTCGCTGCAACTGAACTTGTCGAATCTTCCATTGTCACTGCAATCGAGTTAGGTTATCGTCATTTTGATACTGCGAGTGTGTATGAAACAGAGGCATCCCTTGGCCGAGCAATATCTGAAGCCATCCGTCGAGGCCTCATAGGTAGCCGGGACGAGCTCTTCGTAACCAGCAAGCTTTGGTGTGGATATGCTCACCCAGATTTTGTCCTTCAAGGGCTCCATGAATCTCTAAAGTAATATAGAGAGACTGAAATCTTGAAATCTTGAAATCTTGGTTCAATTAGGTTTCAAGCAGGAGGAACTCAGATTAAATACTTTTTGTTTGTATTCCTTCCTTTTTAATCATCCATACTTGGTTTTTGATACTTCAGGGATCTGGGTCTGGGCTATGTTGATTTGTATCTGATTCATTTCCCTGCGTGTCTGAAGCGAACTCAGAAGAGCTTCCTTGTGAACAAGGATAACCTCCTTCCCCTTGATGTGAAAGGAACATGGGCAGCAATGGAAGAGTGTCAAAGGCTTGGCCTAGCAAGGTCTATTGGTGTTAGCAACTTCAGTTGCAAGAAGCTCACAGGGCTTCTGGCCCATGCAACCATCCCTCCTGCTGTGAACCAGGTCAATAAAAAAAATTAGCCCTTTTGGTGTTTTATCCAATAACTAATCCATTTTATCTGTTCTGTATGATTGTATATGTTAAAATATTTTAAAGAGATGATGGTACCAAGCTGTTGTGCCAGGAATCATCATACAGGTAGAAATGCATCCTCTTTGGCAACAGAGGAAATTAAGGGAGTGTTGTACTGAGAAAGGTATACATGTAAGTGCTTATTCCCCGTTAGGGGGCAAGGAATGCTTATGGGGCTCAAGTGCTGTTATGGACTCCGTTGAACTCAAAGATATTGCTCAAGCTAAGGGGAAGAGCATTGCCCAGGTAACAATATTGGTCTTTGAGTTCTCATTTTACTACTGAATGTACCCCAGAGTTATGATTCTGAGACATTTTCTTGGTTCCTGAGATAGGTATGTTTGAGATGGGCATTTGAGCAAGGAGTTAGCTTCTTACCAAAAAGCTTTAACAAGGACAGGCTGAAGGAAAATATGGAAATATTTGATTGGAAGCTAAGTGAGGAGGAGCTGCAGAAGATAAGCCAGCTCCCACAACAAAGGTTTTTCACAGGAGAGAAGTTTGTGTCCGAAGATGGCTTGTTCAAATCAGTTGCTGATATATGGGATGGAGAAGTTTGAACGTTTAGTTTAATTAGGTATAAAATGTAATGCTTCTTTAGAATTTGGCTTATCTATTCTGTCGAATTGCTATCCTATTTCTGGGTTGGGTTGTATCTGAATTGCATTTATGTTTTCCCCAACATATGCTTATACCTGAAATCTTGGCTTTCTTTAATTGATTTTAATTTTAGTTTTTTCTTTTCATTGGAATTCAATCTACCTGGAATTGGGTTAGCAGTAATAGAGATACAACTGAGGCAGCCACTTCATTTTTTTTTTTACCCTCCTACAATGATCTTTTAAGTGTGCAACTGGCTGTTGTTTTCTTGGCTGTTGTAATCTCTCCCTTTTTTGGACAGCGCCCCGAGGGGAGGGGACAAAGCTTCCTTGTACTACCTAGCAACCTTTGTAAGAGGAGTTCGTTAGGATTTTTTTAAAATCTCTTTCAATTCCCCCTCCCCTGCGAGAACGAATCATGTCCAACATGTTTCTCCCTCTGTTACCTGCGTGTCGCCTCCTTTCTCCTCATTCCTTCTCCTTCGCTCTTTTCTCTTTTTCGTTCTTCTTGACTGGCCAAGGCTCGATTCCCAATGAGTGCTATATAGAGAGAGACATGGGGCTATGGAATGCGATAGGCTTTCTTACAAAAACATCACCGGAGGATCTGATAGAGAGGACAGGTGGGTGTGATGTGGTGGATAGAGGTCTGGCCACTGGGTCTGGATCGTCTCTTGCCATTAGAGGGACTCCAGCTGTGATTCAGCAGCTGGAGTTCATTCAATGTCCATATCAATACATCGGTATGTGTACAGGATGAACTCCAACCACTGAATCATAGCTGGAGAGACTTGACAACAGGAGGTGAGCCTTTTCGCTTGCCACCAAGCATGAGAAGAAAGTATTTCCATTAAGAGCCCTTTCTAAAGCACTCTTTGCCTTATTAATTCAAATCCCCAAACCCATCCAACAGGTTTGTTAATTGTTTTCATCTTACCAGGTTAATTTGGGCACTCCTTGTGGTCATCGTGGTGGTCAGCTTGTCGGGCGTCGATGCCTGGTGCGCTGAGAAGTGGTGCTATGGTCATGGGTCATGTTGTTTGACCCATACATGACCCATGTAGTTCTTTCCACTTTGTCAATATCGGGGGCTATCCGTCGATATGTATTCCAAACTGGTATGAGGAGTCACCACCTGATGATTGGATCTAGGTCCCTTTGTATAAGTGGGAAATGTGTATCAATAGGTACGACCGAGATCAAGGTTGAGTTCTCAATTTGCTTTTGTAGGTTGTGACGAGTTCTAGAATCAAGTCAAACGTTGTTCGTACCGGGATAAATGTACTTAGTCTAAACAAAGATTATGTGTCACACCCCAATTCCGGCTGAACCAGAAGTGTGAGTGGACCGTCACTGAGCCAACGGTTCACACCAGGATCTCAATAAGACCGTGTCCACTCATACAAATCATTGCACATAACCATAATTAGAATATAATAAAATACAGCAGAAGTCTTAAATTGAATGAACTGAGTACTTCTATTGATAAATAAATTATCCAGTTATTTAAAATACCAAAACATAAATAATTATCCTTACATCCCAATTATAAATCCGACTGAAAATAAATAAAGAAACAAAACCAACATCCCAGAGGTACACGCAGAAAGGGCACTCACATGAAGCGTCATGCTCGTCCTCCCCTGCTTGCACTTCTAAAGCAGCAACACCTCCATACGTCGGAGCATCCATGTATTCCTCCACAGTATAACTTGCATCAACATTTAAAAACATGTATATATACAAGGGTGAACTCACAACTTAGCTCAGTAAGACAATCAGACAATGCAACAAACATATGCATGAGTAACATTCACATTATGGTCTAGTTTTAAGTTTACAATGTGCTATAGAAAGGATTGGCGGCCACCGCACCTCTATACACGAGTCTGTGAAGTCGCCCAATGGATCAAACACCACTTTCGTCCCACATGCACCCACCATGGAATAGATATAGAGCTAAAGCGCCCGGATCAAACACCGCCAACACTTCCCCTGATACCCTACCCATACCAACACGTAAGCCCCTATTGGCGAGGGCTTGCAAACTGGGCTCGCAACTAACCAATCCTATATGTCATCACAGTAGGCCCTATCCCAGCATAGCTCCCTATGGCATAGAGATAGAGCTAGAGTCTAGTGGCCAGGTCGGAGACCACAGTGCCACTTCCTCCCCCTGATACCCTACCCGCACCAAGCATGTTAAGACAAAACGATACCCCGCAGGATGGCATCCCAGTCGATGTCAGAGGTCATAGTGTCCTCCACAACGATCTCACCCCTCATGTTCACTCGTAGTTGCTGGAGAAGAATGGTGATGAGCCGGCCATAAGGAAGGTTACTGGCCTGACCGGGTAGTGTAGCCTGATGCATGGTTTTGATGATGATATAGGGAAGGAAAACTCGCTCCCCAATGCAAACACAATAAGTTAGGTACTGAGTGAGCTGAGATAACTCACTATAATGGCCGCTCTGGGGCACAATGTTGTGCTGGATGGTGCGGCTATAAACTCGAGGCAAGGGCTTCAAACTAACAGCCTTATGACATGCGACTATGCACAAACATCAGTCCACAGAATCATAGTTATTAACAATATTTTACTGTTATTAATTATTAGGATTTATGTCCGATTCCCTTACCTGACGCTTGTTTGATAGCTTGCTCCGCGTCACAGAATCCAAACTCGCTATCACAAGGTCCTACACGATGTTAAGGTTTAGTTAAAATAGTTTTCTTAGGTTTATGTTGGTCGAAAAACCAACAAGATCAAAAACACTCCTCACAGAGTAGACCGATCGCAGGTATCGGTCGCAGGTACCGGTCGTAGGTACCGGCTGCGGCACTGTGGGGAAAGGTCTGACCGGTATGGTCGACCGGTATGTCTCCAGAAGACCATACACCCGGTTCTCCCCTTCTGTCGGTCACCCCCTATTGATTCTAGGGTTTTTCCTATACATTCTAGGTTCAAGCAATGAGTTAGAATTGTTTAAACTCCATTCAAGTCCTAGTTTCGATGATCTTCAACCTAGAACTTGAATCTAGGGTTTACCGACTATATTAGGGTTTGACGGCAAATTCAGATTTAGATCAATACATCGCCTTGCATGGTATTGATCCAATCATGACTAGCCTACTATAACGCTTAACTTAGAGGAAGGTTTAAGCACTTACCGTTGGTTCGCAGTAGTGTGTTCTTCGTCCAACGGGAATGGCAGATCTTTCCTCTCCTTCCTTAGCTCCTTCTCCTTCTTCGATCTCTTTCTCCTCTCTAGGGTTTGTGAGGATTGATGGAAGAGATTTAAGGAGGTTTAGGGGTCCTTATATATAGACTAGGGTTGAGTTTAAGAAGCCCCCTAACATTAGGAAAGTCCTTAAGTTCGAAATTTAAAAAGTGGGATCCATAGAGATCCATTTTCAGATCTAAGTGGTCTGCCTGCGCAGGCATACTGATCGATCGGTATGAAAAATATCATTTAGTCTGGTCCATTTTCATACCTGGTTGTCATCCGCTCATCCCGTCTAGCCCGATGATGATTGGAATACCTGTTACGACATGAATTAAAGGTTTAGATCGGGTTCATGGAGTGCGGGTCTTATAACTCCCCCACCCTTAAAAGAAATTTCGTCTCCGAAATTTGCATGTAGGTTTCACAACTCTCCCACCCTTAAAATAAATTTTGGCCTCGAAATTTGTACTTACCTTGGTCGTCGAAAAGGTTAGGGTATTCCTTTCGCATCGCGTTCTCTTCCTCCCAAGTGATTTCTTCTACATCTTGGCTTTTCCATTGTACTTTCACATAATGGATATCTTTGCTTCGGAGATGTTGTACCTTTTGGCTTGTGACCATCATAGGTACCACTTCAAATGTCAACTCCTCAGTCAAGTCTGGTGGGTCTGCTATCAAGATGTGCGATGGATCCCTGACATACTTCTTCAATAAAGAAACATGGAACACATCATGAACGCTTGACATGGATGGTGGTAGAGCCAGTTGATATGCCACATTACCACATCTGGTCAAAATTTCATATGGTCCCATATACCTAGGGCATAGCTTCCCCTTCTTACCAAACTGTTTCAGACCTCGCACAAGTGATATCTTCAAGAACACTTTATCACCCACTGCAAACTCCAGATCTCGACGTCGGTTATCTGCATAGTACTTTTGTCGAACTTGAGCTGTCTTCACTCTTTCCTTAATTTGATCAATCACTCAATAAGTTTCTTCGACGAACTCTGGTCCTACAATCCTTCTCTCTCCCACCTCATTCCATAACAGAGGTGTATGGCATTTCTTCCCATAGAGTGCCTCGTATGGAACCATTTGGATCTAGCATGGTAACTATTGTTATAAGCAAACTCAATGAGCGATAGCTTCTCGTCCCAAGCTCCTTTGAAATCTAGGGCACACGCTCTGAGCATATCTTCCAAGATTTGAATAGTTCTTTCTGACTGCCTGTCAGTCTGAGGATGAAAAGCTGTACTAAACTTCAACTTGGTTCCCATGGATTTCTGTAATCCTTCCCAGAACTTTGATGTAAAACGAGAATCTCTGTCAGATACTATACTTTTTGGAACGCCATTAAGTTTGACTATATTATCCATATATAGCTTGGCTAGCTTCTCCATGGTATACTGAGGTCTGACAGTGATGAATCGAGCTGTCTTGGTAAGTCAATCGACTATAACCCATACTGCATCCACTAACCTTGGTGTCAAGGGTAGGCCAGTGACGAAATCCATTGTGATACAATCCCACTTCCATGTTGGCTCCGACAGTGGTTGTAGCAAACCTGTGGGTCTCTACCTTTCAGCTTTAACTTGCTGGCACTTCAGACATTGGAATACGAATCGAGCTACATCCTCTTTCATACCCCTCCACCAATATAATCTTTTTAAATCATGGTACATCTTGGTGCTTCCTGGATGTACCGAATATGGGGTGTAATGAGCTTCTGTCATAACTCCATCTCTGATATTTGAGTTCTCACTCTCAGGTATACATAATCGTCTACGATACCTGAGTACCTTGTTTGAATCCAAGGTAAAATCAGGGTTGCCTTTATCCTTCTCTAGATCTTCTTGCACAGTCTTGAGGTGTGGATCCTGTAGGATTGCTACTTTGACCTCATCTATTAAATCTGATGAGATCTTCAGAGCTGCGAACATCAAAGTGAGCTTATGAATTAAGCCCTGTTCCACTGGATCTCTTGCAGTCTCTAATATATACTCTTTATCATTCTCTATTGAGCCGGAGGCTGCAGCACACAATGCAGCATTTGTACTAGGTCATGCCTCAGGTTTCAATGCCCACTTTTGCTTAAGGCATCGGCCACAACGTTTGCCTTACCCGGATGGTACTGGATGTCACAATCATAATCTTTTAATAGCTCCAGCCATCTCCTTTGTCTCATATTTAGGTCCTTCTGAGTGAAAAGGTAAGTTAAACTCTTGTGATCCGACTTAATCTGAAACTTTTCACCATAAAGGTAGTGTCTCCAAGTCTTGATTGCATGAATGACCGCTGCTAACTCTAGATCATGCGTAGGATAGTTCATGTCATGCTCTTTCAACTGTCTTGATGCGTAGGCAATCACCTGTTCTCTTTGCATCAACACACATCCAAGAGCCAACCATGAGGCATCCGTATATAGGGTAAATGGCAAGCCTGGTGCTGGGATGGTCAAGATAGATGCAGAAACTAGTCTTGACTTCAAAGTCTGAAAGCACTTCTCACACTCATCTCTCTATATGAACTTTTCTCCTTTCTTGGTTAGTCTGGTAAGTGGAACGATGATCCTTGAGTAGTCTTCCACGAATCTTCTATAGAAACCAGCCAATCCAAGGAAACTACGAATCTCCACAACTGATTTTGGTGCATCCCATCCTACTATGGCTGCGATTTTGCTTGGATCTACCTTGATACCGTCTGCAGATACTACGTACCCAAGAAGGCCACTTCTTTCAGCCAAAATTCACACTTCTTGAACTTGGCGTAAAACTTCTCCCTTCTCAGCCATTGTAGGGCTGCTCTCAAATGTGTTGCATGAACCTCCTTGTCCTTTGAGTAAACCAAGATGTTGTCAATAATACAATGACCGAAGTGTCCAACATGTCATGAAACACTCGGTTCATCAGTCCCATGAACGACGCTGGAGCATTAGTCAACCCGAATGACATTATAAGGAACTCATAATGCCCATACCTTGTTCTGAAAGCAGTCTTCGGAATATCTCCTTCCTTGATCTTCAATTGGTGATACCATGATCTAAGATCAATCTTCGAAAAAACCTTTGCACCCTACAACTGATCGAACAGATCATCGATCCTAGGCAAAGGGTATCGGTTCTTGATAGTTAACTTGTTCGACTCTATGTAGTCGATACATAGTCGTACGCTACCGTCCTTCTTCTTTATGAACAATACAGGTGCTCCCCATGGTGATATGCTTGGTCATATGAAACCCTTATCTAGTAGTTCTTGTAATTGGGTATTCAACTCCTTTAATTCTGTAGGGGCCATCCTGTCCGGTGCCTTAGACACCGACGCTGACCCTGGCATGAGGTCTATCACGAACTCTGTAGACCTGTCTAGAGGTAGACCTGGTAGATCTTCTGGGAACATATCTGGAAACTCTCGTACCACATCTAGATCTTCCATCTTTGGCACCTCTGCAGTGATGTCGACCACAAATACTAAGTACCCCACTCCTACCTTTTCTAAGCATCTCTTAGCTTTTAGGGGAGAGAGGATCAGCTTCCGCTTCCTAGGTAACTTGGTTCCAGTGAAGCTAAACTCTTTTCCCTTATCATCTTTAAACACAAGTTTTCTTTCTCCACACAATAAGCTAGCTAAATGATGGCCTAGCCAATCCATTCCTAAGATGACGTCGAAGTCTGCCATCTCAAGTTGAACCAGATTTGCTTCTAGGTTTTGGCCCTCAATACTAACTGTACATGACCCATAGCATTCATTCAATGCCGCTTCTACTCCCAACGGAGATCGAACTATCAAGCTTGGGGTTAAATACTTGATAGGTAACTCCATTCGCTTCCCAAAAGATATAGAAACAAAGGAGTGCGTGGCCCTAGAGTCAAAGAGTACTCTGACGGGTACACCAACTATATTTACAGTTCCTAAAATTTAATTATCCCTTAGTTCTACATGCTCACACACAACAAAATAGTAAGCCAAATGGTAAGGGATGTAATCATACCAGTAACTACATCAGGTGATGCGGCTGCCTCCTCAGTGGTAACTGTGAATATATTTTCTTGTTGTGGCTGTAAGACCCGTATCGAACTAAGCTATTTTACCACCTTGTACCAGGTCTATCTATCATGGTCGAACCAAGTGGACCAAGTGCGTGAAGAAACCACAAGACTAGGTATGAAATTTAACTAAAAAATAGTCAAATATGAGTGTGTGGTTACATGCCTAAACAGGTGTGATCGACCCCACCTCAAAAGAGTTCAACCCCACGAAATTAGGTTATGGGGTCGGACATTTTAAAAAGGTAGGGTCGCGGATTCTGCGACCCTACCTCTGACCCCACGGAACCCAGACAGAATTAAAATTAAGAAACCTTCCTAATCCGAAGGGGGTCTTTCCTAAACTCATTAGGGCATATTATGGAGGGTTTTCCTCTATAAATAGGACGTCCCTTAGCCTCTTTTACTCCTTTAGAACCCTAATTGAAAGTGAGAGAAAGAGAAGAGAAGGAAGAGAAGGAAAATCTAAGAAGAAGACTAAGGAGGAGGAAAATTCAGAGAAAACTCTGAATCTTCGGCAAGCATAAGGTATGAACCTAATTCCCATGATTAATTGAGAGCCTAGAATAGTTCATGAAGAAGATAGGATCTAGGAGAAACCCAAATCATCCATCCATGGGTAAATTCCAAGAGAATCCATGGAGGAAATTATTGTGGACAATGGATGGTGTATAAAATTATAGTTTTGAGCCATAGAACGATCATAGGAAGGACCATGATGATAAGCCAAAGGATCCAAACATGAAGAATGAAGTTGAGAGTGAAAGGTTGACCATAACACGTGTGGTCGCACATGGGGTCGCATGATGTCCGACCCCACAAGACCCCCATGTCTGACCACATGCCCTCGAGAAGTTTCCAGGGAGGGTGTGGTCGCACGTGGGGTCGGAGTATGTCTGACCCTACCCTGCGACCCCACACCCTGTGGTCCCAGAAACTGAGACCCTAGGTGCTACCCCACCCGCAATCCCTCAACTTGTTAGGTTTTCAAGTGGTCTAAGAGTGAATTACAAAGCTTGAACGGTGATCTATTATCGACCAAAGGTGAGGGAACAAGACCTAAACTAATTGGCTAATAATAAACTATTTTTGTTTATTGAGTCCGATGCCATGAATGATTCTATGCTTGTATGCGTGTAATGTGCATTTAACATGTCATCAAATATTCCTGCTATTACTGTCCATGCATATTTAATTGTGTTTATTTATAACATGATGATGATGATGATGCTAGGAATAGGCATGTGAATGTTTGTGTGTGGTTAGTGTACTTGATGCGAGTGGGCATCGGGGGAAGTATGATGTTGTGCGGTCCTAAGCACTTTAGCTCTATCTCTACTCAAGTCTTGTCCACTGACATCGTCATATAGCCATTACCTTAGCAGAACTATTACGTCGTAGGGAATCAGGGGAGGTGGTATAGGACCGTGTAGTCTCTGACTTTGCCAGGGGGCCTTAGCTCTATCTCTATGGACGTATTGAGGGATGCTAGGGTGAGGCCTTGGATACACTATTTGACATTAGGATTGGTTAATTGCGAGCCCAGTTTGCAAGCCCTCGCCAATAGGGGCTTACATGTTGATATGGGTAGGGCATCGGGGGAAGTGTAATGCGGTGCGGTCCTAAGCACTTTAGCTCTATCCCTATTCCATGGTGGGGTGAATGTGGACGACAATGGTGTTTCATCCATTGGGTGGACTTACACACCCGTGCATAGAGGTGCAGTGGCTACCAAACCTTTCTATTGCACATTGCAAACTTATGAACCAGACCAAAGATATGAATTGAATGCATGCATATGTTTGTTGCATTGTTTTGTTTTCTCACTGAGCCATGATGTGTGCTCACCCTTTCGACGTTGAATATTTTTAGCTGATGATGTAGGTACTACTGTAGAAGACTATATGAATGCTCTGATGTATGGACATGTTGCGACGATGGATGCAGAAGCTATGATGGAGTCGCATGATTCGTCGTGCGAGTGCAACTCATGCGTCTTCGATTAGATTTATAGTTGGATTATTTAGAACATATAATTGATTAATTTATTGATTTTATATCTTAATCATTTGAAAATAATTGGATAATTTATTTATGTCATCATTTTTAGATTCTGAATTCATTAAATATTAAAGACTTTCACTATTGTGTATTTATTCTGATTATGATTGTGGATGTGTATGGTTTAAGCAAAAAGGACACAACTTATTCGAGATCCTGGTTGAACCATTGAATCATAGATGGTTCATCACACCATTCTGGTTGGTACAGAATTGGGGTATGACAGTGGTAGTTGCTTCTTAGGTAGAGTATAGGTTTTTGCATAATGACCCAATTGTTGACAGTTGAAACATTTGACATTTGGGTTTTATCCAGCTAACTGTGATGGTGGTGGTGTAGTAGTATTCCTTGCTGGCACCACAATAGATGAGCCCTGTATGGGCGGAATGGTCTAGTGTTACCTCCACCCGAAGTCTCAGTAGTAGGCCTCTTCGGT
This sequence comes from Protea cynaroides, assembly GCA_028583415.1. Taxonomy (NCBI): domain Eukaryota; kingdom Viridiplantae; phylum Streptophyta; class Magnoliopsida; order Proteales; family Proteaceae; genus Protea; species Protea cynaroides. The sequence goes on from CM053273.1 coordinate 66,669,121, forward strand.
CCTTTGTTTTGAGCAAAGAAGCTGTCTCTTTGGCTTGATTCAATTACCCTAGCAATCTATACAGCCTCATTATACACTTTCTTCTCCAAACCCAAGACGTGCATCTGGATACTTGCTCGTAATCCCATGGTGAACCTGCGGGTCTTGGTTTCTTCCTCTTGCATACTTGCCGGAGCGAAGAAAAATAGCTCTTCATACCTCTGCTAGTACGCATCAATAGTCGACTAGGATTGTTACAGATTTAAGAATTCCTTCTCCATTTGATCTCGAAAGCTCTTCGGAAAGTACTTATCAAAACAGGCTCCCTTGAATATTTCCCAATTGATCTGAGTGTGCTTTGTCTCCAAGTATGTCTGGGTAGAATTCCACCAGGCATTTGCTTTTTCCTTGAGCATGTGCTAGCAAACAACACCATCTCATCCTCCGTGCAAGTCATTAGACGAAAGTTCTTCTCCAACTCAGCAACCCACTGTACAGGCCACAATGGTTTTTCCTGGTTTCCCTGTGAAGGTAGGCGGTTTCAACTTCCAAAACCTATCCACCGCTCGGCTTAGGTCATTCTGCCCCTGTGCATTTGTTCCATACCATGGTGGTGGATACGGATAGATCCCTTGATAGGCAGACGACGTTGGAAATTGGTGTGGTGGTTGTAGATTCTATCCTTGGCCCATTGGCCCCGTACTACCATCCATTGGCAGTGTGGTGTTATTTCCCCCAGACTCAGACGTACCTTCTGTAGGGATATATCCTGGTGGCCTGAACATCTTCAACATCTCATTCTGGAATGCTTTCTACTGAGCTTCCATTTCATATACCAAATTTGTTACGATTGTCTCCGAGTTAGTGTGAGGAGGTCCTGGAAAATTTGTTGGTGCTCTGGGACTCTGCCCTTTTCCACCTTCTTGGTTCAGATTTTTCTCATCAATAGTTCCTGTTTCCACATTGTCCTCGTCTCGGCGCACCCTGGAGTGGTGACACTTTCGTGAGCCTCTACGACCATTCCCGCTTGCCATCTCAGATTAGTTTTTCCTGCTTAGATCTAAGAAGAAGACATAACACATGAGGTACAATCGAATAGTCATAATAGTGTTAGTCTTTAACAAGTGCAAGGCGAAACTCATAAGGAACTTAAATCAAAATTTTAAAAATTTTCCCAAAATTTTTCTGAGCTTGGAATGCATGTCCGGTCGCAACATACTGGTCGTGGCACTATATATGATAGTGCAACTGGTATGTCTAGGCGGACATACCTCTCGGAGCTCCCGAGAGGTACCGGTCGATGTACCGGTTGCAACCCTGTAGGGTATGGCGCGATCGGTATAGTCAACCGGTCAGGATTTTTCTCCTGATGGAGAGGTACCAGTCGACCTACTCAGGGGGTACCGGTCGACCAGTATGGGCAAAACCGTCGACCGTTATGCCCAAAATGCCTTTAAAATCGTGAAAAAGTGAGTTTTTCTCACTTTTCTTCTTTCCTCTCTCCGGTGGCGATTCCTCTCTGGCTTGGTGAGTTGCTACAGTCCGACCGGTGATCTTAGAAGCGATTTTCTTCCGATCAAGACCTTGAACATCGTCTCCAAGTAAGTTTCTTCCTTCCATTCTTCCTTTTTACATCGTTTCTTCATGGTTTCTTGCCCAAAAACTAGGTTTTCCTTGGTTTAGAAGATTCTAACCGTAAGAACTCTTTTTCTCCGGCTTAGACAGAGTTTAGGGACCTCTATGAGCAAAAGCCCTCAATCTATTTGAGGTTCCACCAAATAGTTTTTCTAAAAATCAATTTTTTTTTAGGTTTTTGACATAGGTTTTGGTAAAAATCGAATTTTTTCTTGTAATTTCTAAATTTCTTGTTTGTTTGATGGATGCTTGGTTCCATATGGTGTTAGATGGTTACGTAAGTCCTCCTCCCTAGATTTTGGTGAGTTCAAGGCTTTTGCTTCCATTACTGTTGTTATGCTGCCGAAATTTTGGAAATTCTAACCAATTTCTCATTATTTGTTTTGTTTTGTAGTTCAAAATGTCTCAACGCCGTGGCGTTGGTAAACATGCATTTGGTCCTAGCATGAACCGTTCGCACCCGTCGGTTCTGCAGTTCGACGAGCGATGGTTTCGTTCTGTGATGGCGCAAGCCTGTTTTCCTTGGTTTGAAGAGAAGAACATTGAGTCAGGGTGATGTGTAAACTTGGAGCAGCTACAACGATTTGACATTGAAGCGGCCTTTGGTGATCTTGGGTGGTTACCTGTCATCACTTACACTGTGACCACCCGCCCCAACCTAGTCAAACATTTCTACGCCAACCTGGAGGTCGAGGGAAATGTTAACGACTTCAGCCGTGGCAGGGACCTCCGCATCACCAACTTTGTCAAAGGCGTTCCCATATCCTTTGACACTCACCAACTTGCTGATATTTTAGGGATACAAAATGATAATGACTTGGTGTACTGCACCCCCAAGATGAAGGGCTTTCTTACTGATGATCTGCGCCAGGAGGTTTCAGAGCAGATCCTTGACCCAGGAGCGCCCATGAAAGCTGCTAGCTTGAGACCTGTACCTCGGGTATACTGCCGCATCATCCAGCACGATATTGTTCCTTAGAGCAGCCACTATAGTGAGTTGTCTCAGCTCACCCAGTACTTGACTTACTGCGTCTGCACCAGGGAGCGGGTCTGTCTCCCTTACATTATTATCAGGACCATGCGTCAGGCTACTCTGCCCGATCAGACCAGTAACCTTCCTTATGGCCGGCTTATCACTACTCTTCTGCGGCGCTTACGGGTGGATATGAGGGGTGAGATTGCGGTCGAGGACACTATGACCTCAGACATTGATTGGGATGCCATTTTCTGGATGAGGATGGACAATCTTCCCATTAGTGATGAGGAGTTAGAAGCTCATCCTCATCCGCTTAGGAGGGTAGCAGCAGCGGCAGCAGCAGTAGCAGCAGCCAATGCGGCTCATGCAGAAGAGGCAGGGGATGATGGTGATGATGATGATGATCAGATGGAGGACGTTCCAGCACCGACACCACAGCCCACACCTGTAGCGGGACCATCCCAGCCTCCTCCAGATATCGTGTTGGGTATGTTTACGGAGATTCAGAATGCCCAGCATGAGATGAGCCGTGACCTAGGGTGCCTTTCTCGCAGCCTCAGAGTCACGCAGGAGCAGGTACACTAGCTCAGGGTAGCTTATGAGCGTGACTATGACATCACTGACCCTATTCCTCCTATGCCCCCATCCCCATGATAGATCCTTTTATTTTCTCTCTCTCACAACATGGTTTTTATTATAACAGGGTAACTGTCCGGCTTGTGGACTGTATCCTGTAGCACCATTAACCCTTGATACTCTTTAGATATTTCATGTTTATAAAATTTTCTTTTTACTTATTATGGTAATTCATGATCATTCTGCTTGTCACTAAGGTTTCCTCATAGAGCATGACTGTTTATTAATTCCACATTTAGTATAATATATTATGCTCTTTTGTATTTAGTCTCAGGCATCAAACAAGTGTTTAGGGTGTGTTTTTATTAAGACTTTTAAATTCTTCCTATCTCAGTTCATCGACTTAGTTAAGAACAAATATGGTCTGTTGGACAGAGCCTAAGAGCTCTGATACCAAGTTGTCACACCCCAATTACGACAGAACCAGAAGTGTGAGTGAACCGTCACTGAATCAACGGTTCACACGAGGTTCTCAATAAGACAGTGTCCACTCATACAAACCATTGCACATAACCATAATCAGAATATAAATAAAATACAACGGAAGTCTTAAATTGAATGAACTCAGTACTTTTATTGATAAATAAATTATCCAGTTATTCAAAATACCAAAACATAAATAATTATCCTTACATCCCAATTATAAATCCGACTGAAAATAAATAAAGAAACAAAACCAACATCCTAAAGGTACACGCAGAAAGGGCACTCGCATGAAGCGTCATGCTCGTCCTCCCCTGCTTGCACTTCTAAAGCAGCAACACCTCCATACGTCGGAGCATCCATGTAGTCCTCCACAGTATAACCTGCATCAACATCTAAAAACATGTATATATACAAGGGTGAGCTCACAACTTAGCTCAGTAAGACAATCAGACAATGCAACAAACATATGCATGAGTAACATTCACATTATGGTTTGGTTTTAAGTTTGCAATGTGCTATAGAAAGGATTGGCGGCCACCGCACCTCTATACACGAGTGTATGAAGCCACCCAATGGATCAAACACCACTTTCGTCCCACATGCACCCACCATGGAATAGAGATAGAGCTAAAGCGTTCGGATCAAACACTGCCAACACTTCCCCTGATACCCTACCCATACTAACACGTAAGCCCCTATTGGCAAGGGCTTGCAAACTGGGCTCGCAACTAACCAATCCTATATATCATCACAGTAGGCCCTATCCCAGCACAGCTCCCTACGGCATAGAGATAGAGCTAGAGTCTAGTGGCCAGGCCGGAGACCACAGTGCCACTTCCTCCCCCTGATACCCTACCCGCACTAAGCATGCTAAGACAGAACGATACAAAAAGGTGCTAGTGTGAGGAATGATCCCAGACCCTCGGCTCTTCCCATTCTACACACCAACAAAAACAATCACATGCCTAACAGTCACATCCTAGCATAGCGAGTATGCATGAACAATAATAATAACTGAAAGTAAAGGATGACATGCGAGTATACACAAACATCAGTCTACAGAATCATAGTTATTAACAATGCTTTACTATTATTACTTATTACGGTTTGGGTCCGATTCCCTTACCTGATGCTTGTTTGATAGCATGCTCCGCGTCACAGAAACCAAACACGCTATCACAAGGTCCCACACGATGTTAGGGTTTAGTTAGAATAGTTTTCTTAGGGTTTACGTTGGTCGAAAAATCAACAAAATCAAAAACACTCCTCACATAGCAGACTGGTCGCAGGTATCAGTCGCAGGTACCGGCCATGGCACTGTGGGGAAAGGTGTGACCGGTATGATCGACCGGTCCCCACAGACCAATCTCCGAGAGATACCAGTCATAGGTACCGGTCTCATAGGGTGCGATCGGTATGGTCGATCGATATGTCTCTGGAAGACCATACACCCGGTTATCGCCTTCCGTCGGTCACCCCCTATTGATTCTAGGGTTTCTCCTATATATTCTAGGTTCGAGCAATGAGTTAGAGTTGTTTCAACTCCATTCAAGTCCTAGTTTCCATGATCTTCAACCTAGAACTTGAATCTAGGGTTTACCCACTATATTAGGGTTTTACGGCAAATTCATATTTATATTAATACCTCGCCTTGCATGGTATTAATCCAATCATGACTAGCCTACTATAACGCTTAACTTAGAGGAAGGTTTAAGCACTTATCATTGGTTCACAGTAGAGTGTTCTTCATCCAACGGCGATGGCGGCTCTTTCCTCTCCTTCCTTAACTCCTTCTCCTTCTTCGATCTCTTTCTCCTCTCTAGGGTTTGTGGGGATCAATGAAAGAGATTTAAGGAGGTTTAGGGGTCCTTATATAGACTAGGGATGAGTTTAGGAAGCCCCCTAACATTAGGAAAGTCCTTAGGTTCAAAATTTAGAAAGTGGGACCCGCAGAGATCTGTTTCCGGATCTAAGTCGTCTGCCTGCGAAGGCATACCGGTCGACCGGTACCATCGACCTGTATGAAAAATATCATTTAGTCTGATCCGTTTTCGTTCCTGGTTGTCATCCACTCATCCCGTCTGGCCCGGTGATGATTGGAAGACCTATTACAACATGAATTAAAGGTTTAGATCGGGTTCATGGAGTGTAGGTCTTACATTATGGGTAGAAGTCACTTTACAGATGTGGAAGGTGTTAGGTTCTCAATCCGCCAAACATAAGTTGGTCAATATACTAGACGCTTGGTGAAAAGAGTGTTCTCCTAAGCACAACCTAACCGCATGTTGCTATGTTGACAAACATGTGTGAAATGATAATAATGCCTCACATGAAGGCATAAAACAAATTAAAAAATTGCCTCAAACGAAGGCACAAACTGAAATAACAACCGTGCTGCAAATGAGGACAAAACCATAGGTAATTGACAAATATTCCACAACTGAGGGCACGACTATAGATAATGCACGGGGGAAGTATTGTCTACTCAAAAGCCTCTTCAAATGATGAGCAGCAAGGTTGTTGGGGAGAGATTGAATCCCCTATTCGGGCTCAGTGGCAAACCCCCATTTAATGCAATGAAAATAAATAAATAAATAAATTCATAAAACAATACCTAAGGTTTCTTCCGCTCCACAGTGCCAAAAGGCTGCAAGGGTAGGACCCCTGGCTCAGGGGAAGCTAACTCTATTGTCTACTCCGTTGAAGGGATTAACCATGTGAGATTTTCAAAAAGGGGAGCTAAGCGGCCTAAAGCTTGGGTATAAGCTCTGCAAGGTTTTGATCTGATACTAGATTCAAAACACTAATATTGAAACTGAAGAAGCAAGACTCCTGTTTATACGAAAATGAAAAGGCATGCGTAGCGTTGTGGATTGCCTACCGCGACTCTGTGGTGATGCGTTGAAAAATGCGGATATGTGCAAATGAATGCGCCTTCATGGTGACAGTTATATGTCCATCAGTCAAATCAACATTCAAACGTCGTCGCGGCACAAAACGCCACACCGCAAAAGGTAACATAATGCCATGGCACAAAATACCGTGCTGCAGTTCCCAAAATACAGTTGTGGTACAAACTATATGGAGGCGCATTCGCCGATGCGACTAAAAACCACAGGGACACCATGACCATTGCTGAGCCATGTTTGGAATCAAGAGTACTTATTGTCTATACTAAAACTGATTGTTCATAAAATGGCAAATATGGACAATTGGTTTACTACAAAGAACTACCTTGAGTCGTTTGGATTTATAGTCCACTACCTTATTGCTAATGGTGTTAACTTAAAATTTAGATAGACAAAAATACCTTTCAAAATTACAATACATAAAGTGACATTTTCGCTGCCACCACCGCCAACCTCTGCCGCCAACCACGACCTCTCACCTCTGCCAACCTCCGCCGCTACCAGCTCCAGGGGGTTGAACCAGGTTTCTATTGGGGAAAATTTGTATGTGCATGTAAGTTCTGTACAGTATGTTGCACCGGCAGTCGCTCAAGCTTAGGATGTACCATTTAACCCTAATAGTTCGACTGGGGTTGTTGTGGGTGAGAACCATAGGGATGATGATATTCAGTTTGGTGTTGTTCCACGATCTAATCATAGGTCAATGGTGCTTTCCAGTCATTCTACACATGCGGTTGGTAATCTACAGAACCATGAAAACCTTGCCGCAAACCATTAACCACCATCCCTCTCTTACCTCACGTCAACCAACATCATACCCAACCACCAATCCAAATTCTATTACCTCTCTGCAGCCACTGCCGCTAACTGCCACAAGAAATTGAAATTCGTATTCCCAATTCAGGCACTTCCAATCTTATCCTCATTTTTTAGTCTTCTATGGATCTAAGGCTTCTACTGTCACACCCCATTCTAGAGAATCGGGAGTGATATCTGGGCCAACCTTCGTGGCAACCTGAATACATACAAGATCGTTAACCACAATGATTACAAATTAAATCCCATAGTTCTACAAAAGCAATAACCAAGATAATCAAGAAAACAATAATAACATAGCGGAAGCATTTAATATATAACAGATGCACTAAGTGATATCATACCCCATAATATGTATCAGTTATGAATTTACAAACCAATGATCTCTACAAAATACTACTGTATCCATATACACTTAACCAAATTCAAAAAGGAGTAAATCTATTACATTGTTTTGATAGACATCTTCATCTATCAACAAAAAGAATCAGAATGTATCAAGAAGCGAAAGAGTGAGGGGAGGGCTACATCACACGTGGACGCAGTCACTGTAGGTGCAGCCCTCGCCTTGCTCTCCACCAATGTCATCGATACCGACGACTACGCTCGCCAAAGGGGACTCCATAAACTCCACAATAGAGTAGTCACCTACAACATAATTTGAAAAGAAGTGTCGACAAGAGGGTAAGCTCACATCCCAGCTCAGTGAGAAATCTAGTATCACATGCATGCAACAATCAATGATATGAAATACAATTCATTTTAGTTAGGTCTCAGGTTTGTGTTACTACTTGATATCATATTGAGATTCGGTCTGGCACTTTCAGTCCTGCCTACAGCTACCAAACCTCTAACTCTCATATACCGGGGGAAGATAGAAGCTGAATAGACGACCCTGGGTCGTTAAACAACTTCTACAAGCAAACCTACGTCCGGGATCACAATCCTTTCAGGTTCGTGACTTCCCATCATAGACTCCATTTCATGCCAGTTACCATGCTCGCACACGTCACTGACTCCCCCTAGGGTCTCCCAACCTTCGCAAGTGTGAGCCTATGCCAATTTCTTAACCCCTACTGGAAGGGCATAGGAAACAAGGAATGACACCACCTATGTCTATTATGTACATTCATTTCATTTTGGCTGCCCGCCAGTAGAAGTCCCCGACTCACCACTCCCATGAATCACCATGCCCCCATTAGTATGTCAACAAAACCATTATGATTCCCACCAGTAGAGATCCCTGACTCACCCCTCCCATGGATCACCATACCCCCACTAGTGTATTTACAATCCAACATAATCCGTGTGCTTGCGCTCCTATGTGCCATACGAACCATCATACATGGTTGTACATATACTTTATTCACAATAAAATTATGCCTCAGCGGAGATCCCCGGCTCACCACTCCCATGGATCATCGTGCCTCCACTAAGGTATAGTATAAATAACATGGTCCATGTATTGTGCTCTATCATGCCACACGTCCATCATAGCTAATCATCATACATAAACATTCATAGTTGTTATAATGCAATGCATGCTCGTACATAGCAAGAATGGAAAGCATATCATTAAGTATAACCTAAGCATGTTACTAAACAAAAATAGAATGTTATGAATGTCCTAAGTCTATGGACTAGACCCCTCACTTGGATGTACAACAAGTGCAGTAGTAATATGAAGTCTGATAGAAAGCTTTAACCTTGTCCATATCCGATGCCTGTTTAAGGAGATAATATTTCATTTGATTGGTTGCATAGCTTTTAATCAACATGGACAAACCTTACATTCCCATACACGGGTCCGAAGACAAGTTGGGAACCTAATAGTTGGTCTTCCTAATCATTACTAGGCAAACTGATCAAAATAAACTGAACTGAAGGATATAACAGGCTGGTGGTTCCTTCGGAAGGTCATCTGGTTAATACTTAGAATATTTTCTAAGTAAACAGAACTAGAGGGATAATCGGATGGTCAAGCATCTGATAGATCATTCAGATCACATCCACTGTCATAACAATGAGGTTCCAGAAGGTTTTTCAGAGGCTTTGTTGGGTGGTATTTCATCCGGCACTGCCTCCACTTAGTATTAAGCCTAAACTTTGGTCCAGGTCAATTGGACCCACGAGGTAACCTGGAGAATGACCGAAGGATCATACCTTTGTGAGAGTCCTCTGGTTAGTCTTTGGTCATTAGCCAAGGCATTTGCCTTGGTGGAGGCTTAGTCTAAGCTACCTGGAGGAATGGTCATAACTAGGCCTCCGGTTGTGCCTTCAGTTTAAACCCAGAATCTAGGTCATGAAAGGAGCTTAGTCTCCAATTGTTGGAGACTTGATTTTCACTTTATGGCTCTCACTTTAGTTGGTAGGAATCATCTTCCCACTATTATTAAGTATAATGGGAGCCATTTATGGCTCCAATAACTCCCTAAATGGAGTGGGTGGATATAAACCTAACTCTAGGTCATTAATGGAGGTCACCATTAATGGAGACTAACCACCATGGATCCCTAGTACTCATTCCATAAACCAAAAGGGTTGGAGTATGGTAAACTTACCTCCAAGGGGAATGAACTAGGGCTTGGAGTTCTTGAGCTTCAAATTCAACTTCCTCTTCTTCTTCTCCCACTCTTACTCTCCCATGGTTCCAAGAAGAGTAAAAAGAGGTTGGGTCCTCCTTTTTATAGAACCCATGGAGAGAGAAACACCCAAACTCGTACTCAATTGGATATTGACAATCGGGTGATGAACCATCCGACAGAGCATCCAGTTAGGCCAAAATATGGCTTATTGGTTAGCCATTTGGCTCAGATGCTTTGGGATGCGCATTAGGACCATCTAGGGTCCACTAAGGTACCTTGCCCTACCAGGTATAATTACTGAAGACTCACCTCAGGTTCGGATACCACCATCGGGTCCGCATTAGGTGCCCCATCAGTCGATGTGTTGAGACTTGGCATAGGAGGAATTCAAGTTAGTAAGGGATTCCGGGTGCAGGTCGCACATCTACGCTTAAATCTTTTTGTTTCTGACTTTGTTATATTTCTTTGGCTGCACATAGGGTTTAGTTCATGAGATATATGGTTTGAATTTTAAACTCTAATCCTTAACCATGAATCCTATTATGAAGCAATTTTTTTATTTCTCCATTACCATTCGATAATTGATATTCTAATTTATTTTTTATTTGGACTACTACGTTGCCTCTGTAGATTGCTTTTGGAGGAAGTGAAGATTTAGGGTTTTTGTTGGTGATTTGAAATCCCTATCTTAGGATGATTCTAAGAAGTTATGGCATCTATAGATGCTAAGTTAGCTAGTACGCAGGAAGAGAAGAAGAAGTTAGAGTAGTAGCTAGCATCCATCACTTTTCTTACCTATTATGGAGATCTTTATGGTGGGGATAACCGAAGGTGTTAGCACCTCATTTTTGCCTCGCCAATCTCTCTCAACCCTCACCAATCATCTTAGAATCATTTTTGTGTCATCTCCAACCTATAGGAACTCCCACCTACCATGTTACAAATACCCATAGCCAGTTTCCCCTAGGTAAAACCCAAAGTTTCCATAAAAACCCCTCCTAGAGTCAAAATCCTAGGTAATACCCAAACCTGCCATAAATGGGCTCCCTAAGTCACACTCTAGTTGGGTTAGAAACCTGTCATATAGGGATCAACTTGTGTTAAATCTCCCTTTGGCCCAAAATTGGTTCATTTAGACCAGTAGGGGTCATCTTTGGGCCTAAAACCATCAATTACCAATTTGGAGCTATTTTTATTATTTTGGTCAAAGTAAGTCAAACTTGGTCAAAATTGGTCAAAGTTAGTCAAAGTTCATCAAATCTATTCATTTAGCACATATGTAGTCAATCTAGACCTCCTATTGTGAACCTGGGTCAATACTTTTCATTTTTTTAATCCATTTGGACCTACTGGTGCCCCTGAGGTCAAACCTGTCTTTTATGACTTGTCTAAAGTCATTTTTCATCATAGAGTCCATTTTTTTCCATTTTAAGTTGCCCAACATCTCCAGTTAAAATTTTAAAAGAATCGAAAAAGGTGCGAAAAATGACTTCCCAGAGGGTCACCCATCCTGAGATTACCCCGGCCCGAGCATGCTTAGCTGAAACGGTATGACCGATTTTGGCCCCTTTCAAGGTCGTTTAGGGTCAAATTTGTGCACAACATCATGCTAATTGTCACCCATCCAAGCCTAGTAAACCAATCGAATTGGTCAAAATTGGTCAAACCGGCCAACCCAGTCAGGACCTAGTCAACCCAGTCAACTCGGTCAAAATCTAACCAATTCAGTCAAAACCTAGTCAACTTGGTTAAACCTAGTCAAACCCACTTAAACCTAGTCAAGCCTAGTTAAGCCTAGTCAAACCTAGTGAAGATAGTCAAATTCGTACCCAGTCAATACCCATCCAGTCACCTAATGGCCCCCTTGGTGGTACATAGAGTGTCCACATGGAATCCAAAGTCATGCCTAGTCATCCCCCTTTAGTGGCCCATGAAAGTGATGTAGAGAGAGATGGAAAGAAAGTGAGAATGGAGAGAGAGGTTGGAAGTCCAACTTGAGCCCAACTTGAGCCCTCCAAGTCCTAGGCTAACCCCAATGGGCCTAGTTTAATCCTAATGGGCCTATGTGGGAAGACCAAAATAATCATATTTCCTTTTCAAAGGTTAAACTGTAAATTAAAATAAAAGAAACAAGGACAAAAATAAAAAAAATAAGAAAATCCAAAAAAATAAAATAAATGAGACCTCGAGGGACCCACCGTTCATACACATGAAGGGAGGACTCATCCCCATGGTTTTGCTAAGGCTCTCTTTGGTATTATTTTTGTTTTTAGTTTTTGCCTATTTTTCAAAAAACATTTTTGAAAATCATTTTTGATTAAAAATAAAATGTTGTTTGGTAACTACAATAAAAAATAGATTGTAGAATGAGAAATAGATTTGGTATACTTGTGTCCAAAAATATTTTTTATAACTTTAATAGATCCATTGTCATCTTCAGTAGGTCTCTAATGGCCTCTGTGCAATCACACTTCAATAAATTTTTAAGCAGGATTCTCAGAGGAGAGTTCTTCCAAAGGTCAGATTCAGCCATGACGATAACAAAATTGGACCTGAAATCCCCTACTGACCCAGATTTCCCCTGTGTCAAGTCTTCCGACTCAGTTAGCTGATGTCACTGATGCAGATCCGATGGATATGTTTGGAACTTAAGTAAGTATTCCTATCCAGACCTTAAATATCATTGGAGGCCTTGGGTGGGCTCAGCATGTATCCCAGTGCGTGGGGCCCGAAGAACAAATGTCGAGGCTATGTTTTAGACCTGTCAGTGATAGAGCTAGCCGATGAGTTACCCTACTCCTTACCGTCAGCTTAGTTGCGGGTGCCACACTCTCTCACCTCATTTCCTATAGATAGGAAACCAACCCTCATTTTAAACTTTTAGACATTGAGGGTTTGTATTGGGTGTGCTTTGAAGAAGTATTGGTGGTGGTTTGAGAGCTTAAGCTTGAAGCTCAAGTGGAACTCTCATTTTTCCAAGTAAGCCCACTCTTTTTGTCACACCCTAATTCTGGTCAAACCAGAAGTGTGAATAAACCACTAAAGAACCAACGGCTCAAGCCAGGATCACATAGGACCGTGCCAACTATCAAACCATACATCCAACCATAATCAGAGATAGTACAATAATAACAGAAATCTTTATTAAATGAACCGAGAGTCTACAGTGATAAATAATAATGAATCATTTATCCAGTATTGACCAAAACATAATTTAAATAACTATTACAAGTCTCATAAATCAAATATGAAAATAAAACTAAAGATAAACATAGTAGAGACATTCGCATGACGAGTCATGCTCACCCTCACCGCTTGTACATCCAATGCCACCATATGCCCAGAGGATGGCACATTCATGTAATCTTCAATGGTAGTACTTGCATCATCAACGAAAAAGATACGACATTGTGAGGCGAGCTCACAACTTAGCTTAGTGAGAAACAAAACAATGTAGCAAGCATATGATGCATGATATAACATTCAATTTTCTGGTCTGGTTTAAGTTTCCAATGTGCTATAGTAAGGATAAGCTACCACCATACCTCCATACATGAGAGTGTGAGCACACCCAACGGTCAGGCACCTACCAAAACTCCCGTAGCCCCACAACACTCACTACAAGATAGAGATAAAGCTAGAGTCTAAAGGATCACACACCGCCAGCACTCTCCCTGGTACTTTACTCCATACCAGTACATATGCCCCTATTAGCAAGAGCTTGCAAATTGGGTTCGTCACTAACCAATCCTAGATGTCATCAAAGTGTATCCAAGGCTTTACCCCAGCATCCTTTAATACCGCACAGAGATAGAGCTAGAGTTCGCTGGCAGAGCTATGGCCCACACCGCGTGCACTTCCCCTGATATCCTAGGACGTACTAAGTCTGCTAAGGTAACGGCGATACGATAATATCAGCATGGTGTATGGCTTGAGGCTACAACCTCTCCCCACACAATCCACCGACCACACACAAACACATGCCTATCCTCATCATCATCATTACACATAAAGAATAATAAATATACATGAATAATATATAATAATTATTGGATGACATGTTATATACACAAACAATAGAACTTGTCAACAAGCAATAAGACAGGGTAGTTTATTATTAACTAGTTAGTTTGGATCTTGTCCATCACCTGTTGGGTGTTGTTGAATCTCTTCAAGACCTTGGAAATAGCTTAGTACAAGTCCTAGAAATCAAATAGGATTAAATTAGGCTACATTATGTCAGAAATCCAGAGTTCAGACTGACTATTAGGACTGGCAATTTAGGCCTTCCGGACATTGTCCAATCGTGTGTCTGGTCTGACATTTGTCTGACCGGTCATCAATCTTGTCAAGGCTTGAGACACTTCCCCAGAGTGTCTGGTCGCCTGACCAGTCTCACTACAGGTGCGATCGGTCAACATGACCGGACAACCTTCAAGATATCTTTTAGTCTGTCTTCTTTTAGAGTCAATTCTTTGGATCTTAATGGGATCAATTCTAAACCATTCTATGGTTACATTATTCTAGGATTTGGTCTCATTATAACCTAATTACTATAACTTTGATTATGCTAGCAAATCCTATAACAACTGTCAAGAAATCATGGTGTTGGGTTCAATCTACCTATACTATGATTGTAAATCCTAAACCCTAATACATCCTAGCCTTCTACAGAGACAAGGGACTTACTGTTGGTTCCTCATTATTGTAGGCTGGAAATCGATGGTGAACTCTTCCTCTGCAGAGCTTCTTCTCCCTTCTCAAAGCTTTCTTTTTCTCCCAACCATCTTCTCAACTCTCTCTCTCTCTCTCTCTCTCTCTCTCTCAACTGTAAGGTTTATGATTGATCAAAAAAGTGGGAGAAGGTTGGAATTTCGTTACTTATATAGGAGGGAACTTATTAATAGAGTCCTCTCTCAGTTAGGAGAGTAATCCCACTCAAACTAGAAAACTTTCCTAAACTCATAGTGGATTTTTGGGCTTGTCCGGTCACCCAATACACAGACTAGACAAACAAGTTTGTCTGACCAGACAACCTACAAAGGATCAATTTTCATACCTGACTTTGTGGTCAGTCATCTAGTTGGTTTGTCCAATGTGGTTATGAGGGGAAGACTTGTTACTTCACGTTATCCAGGATAGATCGGGTTTTTGGGCTTGAGATGTCTTCCAATACGCAGACCGAACAAACAAGTTTGTCCGACCAGACAACCTACAAAGGATCAGTTTGTGTACCTGACTTTGTGGTTCCGTCATCTAGTTGGTTCATTTGACGTGGTTATGATGGGAAGACCTATTATGTCACGTTAATCAGGTTAAACTAGATTAGTGGAGTACGGGTCTTACAACTTTCCCCTCCTAAAAAAAATTTCATCCTCAAAATTTGCATGTACCTTCCGAGTCAAAAAGGTAAGGGTACTATTTTCGCATAGTATTTTCTTCATGTCACCTCTTCCACATCTTGGCTTCTCCATGTTACTTTGACATAGTAGACGTCCCAGTTTCGAAGATGTTGTACCTTCTGATTGGTAATCTCGGCTAGCACAACTTCAAATGTTAAGTCATCAAATCCGGTGGATCTGCAGTCAATATGTGAGATGGATCTCTGATGTACTTCTTCAATAGAGAAACATGAAATACATCATGTACACCAAACATAGACGGTGGTAACACAAGCTGATACTCCACTTTTCCATGTCTTGCCAAGATCTCGTACGGTTTAATATATCTAGGACATAACTTTCCCTTCTTACTGAACCGTTTCAAACCATGCATAGGTGATATTTTCAAGAGCACTTTGTCACCTACAGTAAACTCGAGGTCTCGGCGTCTATTGTCCACATAGTGCTTTTGACGACCTTAAGCTGTCTTGACCCTTTCTTTGATCTGATCAACCACTCTACAAGTTTCTTCAATGAACTCTGACCCCACTATTCTTCGTTCACCAACTTCATTCCAAAACAAGGGGGTTTAACATTTCCAATCATACAATGCTTCATAACATGACATCTATATGGTAGCATGTTAACTGTTGTTGTAAGTAAACTCGATCATTGGTAACTTCTCATCCCAAGCTCCTTTGAAATGAATGGTGCAAGCTCGGAACATATCTTCTAAAATCTGAATGGTCCTTTCAGACGGACCATCGGTCTAAGGGTGAAATGTTGTACTAAACTTCAGCTTTGTCCCCATTGCTTTCTGTAGTCCCTCCCAGAACTTTGAAGTAAAGCGTGGGTCTCTGTCTGAAACTATGCTCTCGGGCACACCATGGAGTCTGACAATATTGTCCACATATAATTTAGCTAGTCTTTCCAAGGTATATTGAGGTTTGATTGCTATAAAAAGGGCAGTCTTCGTGAGGCAGTCTACAATCACCCAAACTATGCCAACTGATTTAGGAGTCAATGGAAATCCAGTGACGAAGTCCATAGTGATGCAATCCTATTTCCATGCAGGTTTAGGCAATGGTTGTAGTAAACCGCTGGTCTCTGCCTCTCGGCCTTCACTTGCTGAAAGTTTAGACATTGAAACACATACCGAGCCACATCTGCTTTCATTCCTCTCCACTAGTACTATCTCTTTAGGTCATGATACATCTTGGTGCTTCTGGGATGTACTGAATATGGAGTACAATGAGCCTCCATCATTATCCTGTTCCTAATGTCTAAGTCTTCACTCTCAGGTATACATAATCTACCTCTGTATCTAAGTACCTTTTTCACATCCAAGGTAAAGTCAGGGTTAGGTTTACCTTTCTCTAAATCTTCTTGTACCTTTCTCAAATACAGGTATAGTAGAATCGTAGCTTTCTCTTCGTCCATCAGGTCTGGTATGATCTTCAAGGCCACGAACATAAGTGAGAACTTATGGATAAGTCCTTGCTCTATCGGGTCATCTGGAGACTATTATATGTGTTGCACCATATCTCCTTTAGTAGCTAATATCGCAGAACATAGAGTGGCACTCGTACTAGGTCATCCTTCAAGCTTTAGTATCCCCTTCCTGCTCAATGCATCTGCCACTACATTTGCCTTGCTTGATGATACTGAATATCACAATCATAGTCCTTCAACAGTTTTAACCACCTTCTCTATCTCATATTCAACTCTTTCTTAGTAAAGAGATAGGTGAGGCTCTTGTGGTCTGACTTGATCTAATTTTTTTGACTGTACAAGTAGTATCTCTAGGTCTTGATTGCATAAATCACTGCTGCTAACTCCAAATCATGCATAGGATAATTCTTCTCGTGCTCTTTCAGTTACCTTGAAGCATACGCAACCTATTCACCTTTCATCAGAACACATCCTAAACCTGATCTAGAAGCATTTGTGTATAGGGTAAAGGGTTCCCCTGGTGCCAAAATGGTCAAAATGGGAGCTGATATTAACTTTGACTTTAGCTTTTGAAAACACTCTTCACATTTATTAGTCTACATGAATTTTTCCCCTTCCTTGGTTAGCTTGGTGAGAGGCACTGCTATCCTTGAGTAATCCTCGGTAAACCTTCTATAATAACCAGTTAAATATAAGAAACTTCATATCTCTGCAACATTCTTAGGTGCCTCCCACCCTACAATAGCTTCGATTTTGCTAGGTGTGAGGACAATAGAAATTCGCATCCACCATGATCAATAAAGGCAGAGCCTTATGACTTCTGTTCATCCACGCCAATGGATGGTGAAAATATGGAGTCGCCACCTAGATGAGGTCTAGGACCTATAAATTGTCTCTCACTTGTAGGGACACTATGACTCATGATCAATGGATCGACTTCTAGTCTTACCAGAGAAGGGTAAGCAACAAGTTATGAGTTGGGAAGGTGTTAGGCACCCAACTCGCCCGGTCAGTTGACTGGTCTCCTTCTGTCCTATCCTTTCCTATGTTCTCAAAGCTTATGTATGTTCAAGTCGTTCAATCTAACCTAACTAGGCAAAGTGGGGAACCCTAGACCAAATTTCTAAGTTGTGCTAACTTAGGGTGCCGCCACACGGATTTGAAAAATAAAATAAAAGTCAACAGATAATAAATGAATCAATGAACAAATAAATGGATAAAAGAATGAAATAATCATGAATAAACAAATAATGATTAAAAGAATGAACAACACAGAAAATACAACAATAGATGGATGATCGAGCTTGATATCAAGCTGCGTATGTATCCCTGTGCGGCAAGAATCAGGCTAAAAGTAGTTCGTGAGGGGTTGTGGTTGTGTGTGAGGTGCTTCCTTGACAAAGGAAGCACATGTGACCTGCGCGAAGTGACTAAGCACTTCCCACTGCCTACGTATCTCCTCAGAGAATCAGGTCAAACGTAGTTTCCAATAGTTTACAGGCTGTTGGACCCTACAAGGCATCACTCAAGAGGTGCTCGGACCTCAGAGGTACTTGGACCTCAGCTCCCCTCACTCGACAGGGGTGAACTAGATTTTTAAAACAATGGTTGGTTGCATCGAAAACCAAACTCCCAAACATGGGAGACAAAATGCCCTCAGGCCACAGACAAAATTGGATAATGGGTGGTTTGGATATCTGACATGATCCCAACCATCGCTTGAATCATGAAACAAGAACACCACTTCTTTTTTTTTTGTATTGTTTTCACTTTTCTCTCTTTTTGTACTTTTTAACTTTTCTCTCTCTCTTTTTTTTTTTTTTTTTGTATTTTTTCACTTTTCTCTCTTTTTTGTATTTTTTTTTTCTTTGGAAGGGGGGAAAACATGTGACCAACCCTAATGGTCGAGCAGGCCCATGACCTAGGCAGGGCTATACTAGTTTGCATGGGATTTGGAAATCCCAGCAAGCATGGACTCACTAGAGTCTCCCTAAACATTCCTCAACATTGGGGGAGGGACTCACACATTAAAATCCATTTGAGTACTCAAAACCAGATCAAGTATGCAATATGGCAAGCAATAAGCACGTTACGCTAAGCATGAATCCGGATATACATCAAGCAATTTAACCCAAGCATGGAACAAGCTAAGCAAGTGGAATGGTTCCATCTTTAAACATGAGATCTGATCTTATAGAGATATCAAACCAAGCCAGATTTATCTGATTCAAACTGAACCAGATTTGACCATGAAGACCAATTCGAACCAAACCAAACTAGATAATGATTAGGTCCAACCAAATGAGATTCAGATTCACCTTGCAGGGAGTGAAATAATCAAGAAGAAGAGGAAGAAAGTAGAATTTGTAGCATAATAATAATAATAATAATAATAATAAAATAAGATCAAGACATCAAAAGAAAAATGCTTGAAACTAGCCTAAACTCAGTAAACAAAATCTGAGCCAAGCCTACTTAACCAAAAATCTGAAGTAAACTCGAAACAGCCCTAAGCAAACCAATTTCAGACCTAAACAAAGATCAAAGCTGATCACAATAGACTTAAAAAAAAACAACCTAACCTAAACCTAATCATGAGCCCACCCAAATGCAATACCATGTTTAGCCAAAATAGTAAGGAAAGAATTAAGAAAACATGATAACAACAAATGGAACCTAATTCCAAATCATATGAGGGATGGGAGCTATACATCTCAGCATGACAGATATATATATATATATATATATATATATATATATATATATATATATATATATATGTAAACAAAACTCACAGGGAATACCTCAATATGGACTGAAACTTGTGAGGGAAACAACCTAACATTCCAACTATCTAAAATCGAAACTGAGTACTGAGACTGGTAATAGGATCTGGTATCCTTATGGCCAAAACCAAATGATAATAGGAATATAAAACAGAAATATAGCTTTATAGAGAAACCCATAAATAGGCAAAATAACGAAACAAAAAAAATAAAATAAATAAAGAACAACAAAGAGAAATCTGCAACCCTCATACCAACCGAACATCCATTCATCAAGATTTCTCAATAAATATATATATATATCAAGAGCTAAACCCTAGGAAAGAAAAACAGAAGGATAGCTTCATGCCAAAATGATATGAATAGGAGTGGAAATAAACAAGAAAACCCTTCATTGTAGAGAAATTAAACTTTATACTGAGCAGATATGAGATGCTATCAAGTACATTCACAAATAAATTCAACCTGCTATAAAACAAAAGAAAACTCATGAACAGATACCCATTATTAGGATTAATTACACATAACACAAAAGAAACAAAGCTATAATGAATTCCCAACCAAATCTTATGAAGACAGTAGAAGCAAACCAAGAAGCATCAGGGGAGAAGATAAAATGATTGTAGAACTACCCAACATGGAGATTAGAGATCAGCTAATTAGTCAGGAATAGAGGGAGAAAACTTACCTGTAGCCGACGATGATGCCAAATGATCCTCTCTGTCGCACAACTTTCTTTCTCTGGGCTGGATGGAAGCTTGCAGCTCCACCCCCTTCTTCTTTCTTCCCTCTAATTTATCTCTCCCTTTTACCAGCTCCCAACGGAAACACGAAACCCTTTGGTTTCTTCACAGAGAAGAAACCAACTTTGATCTTCTTCTCTCTCAAACCTCCATCAGAACCCATAGGACCCAGATACACCTGTTATTATAGGGAGAATCCCACTTCTTTGGCTCACCTTACTCTTAACCTAATTCCTCTAGTCTCCCTCGATCCATAGACCACCCACAGGATCCCTCTCTTAACCCCATAGAAACCCAAAAATCCCTGTAACCAATTCGAGCTCCTCTCCTCGGCGTCTTCTTCCTGATTAGCAGCAGAGGAATCAAAGATTTTGAACCCTTTTCTCTCTTCCCTCTCACATTCTTAGTTCTTCTCTCTGCCTTGAAATCCAGAAGAACCTCATAAACTACTACTACTTCCCTCATATTCTCTTCTCAGTTTACCACAACTGATTCTCTTCTCCTTTTTTCATTTCTCTCATTGTTCCCTCACAGTCCCATTTCCCTTAGACAAAAACCTCCTCCTTGAGAATCACGACCTCCCTTTTCTCTCAGCAGTTACTGTCTCTCTCTTTTTTTTCTTTATTTCCTTGCTGTAGCCTTCCTAGTCTTCTCTCTCACTTTCGTTCTCCCTCTTTTCTCTCCTTTGTCTTACGGTTCTCTTTCTCACTGTCAATTTCTTCCTTTCCATCTCTTTTCTTATCATGCCTCTTTTCTTTTCCCCAAATGATTCCCTCTCCTTAGGGTTTTAGGTAAACATTATCCCAGCCTATTTTACTTAAATACCTCCTTTTATGACCTAAATGACAAAAATGCCCTCAATAGAATGGGGAGGGCCAAAATTGGGGTCTTACACTAGGATCCACTTTGATTCCTTCTAATGAAACTACGTGGCCTAAGAAAGTCACTTCGTTCAATCAGAACTCATACTTCTTCAACTTGGCATAGAGCTTCTCCCTTCTTAGCCATTATAAGGATGCTCTAAGATGTGTTGCTTGATTCTCTTTGTCTTTGGAATAGACTAGAATATCATCTATGAAAACTATGACTGTTATGTCTAACATGTCATGAAACACTCGTTTCATGAGTTCCATAAAGGATGCAAGTGCATTGGTCAAAATCAAAAGACATAACCAAGAACTCATAGTGTCCATACCTAGTCCTGAAAGCTATCTTCGGAATGTTGCTTCCTTTAATCCTCAATTGATGGTACCCTGACCATATATCGATCTTGGAGAATACCTTTGCACCATGCAACTGATCGAATAGGTCATCGATCCGAAGCAATGGATATCGATTCATGATAGTGAGTATATTCAACTCTCAGTAGTCTATACACAGTCAAACACTACCATCATTCTTCTTTACAAACAACACTGGTGCTCCCCATGGTGATATGCTTGGTCACATGAAACCCTTGTCCAATGACTCCTATAGTTGGGTCTTTAGTTCCTTCAATTATATAAGAGCCATTCAGTAGGGTGCTTTAGATACTGGTGCTGACCCTGATAGAAGGTCGATCACCAACTCGGTCGCACGATCAGGTGGCAACCCAGGTAAGTCTTCTAGAACACATCCAAAAACTCTCACACTACTTTGATGTCTTCCATCCATGACGCTTCTTTGGTTACATCTACCACAGACACGAGATAGTCGATTCCACCCTTCTTGAGACACCTCTTTGCCTTGAGTGCAAATAGTATAAGCTTTTGTTTTCTAGGTAGTTTGCTTCCAGTGAAACCAAATTCTATGCCATCCTTGCCTTTAAATGTCAACTTCTTTTTGGCACACAATAGCTTTGCTGAGTGTTGGGCTAACCAGTCTATTCCCAAATGACGTTGATGTCTACCATTTTGAGTTGGACCAGGTTTGCATCTAGGTCTCGTCCATCAATATGGATTGGACATGGTCCATAGTACTCATCTAATATAACTCTAGTCCCAAGGGAGATCTTATTAACAGCTTTTGGTCTAAAGGTCTAATGGATAAATCCAATCTTTTTCCAAATGAGATGGACACAAATGAGTGGGTGGCCCCAGAGTCAAAGAGAACTCTGGCTAGTACACCAGCTATGGTTACAGTACCTATAGTTTACTTAGATTTAGTCTACATGTTTACATAGAAGTACGTAAATAAAAGGTTAGGTCATTCCTGTAACCACATCAAGTGATGCGGCGGCGTCTTGAAAAGTCACAGCATAAACCTTTCCTTGTTGCAATTATTTCTTAGGTTGAGGGCATGACTTAGCATAATGCCCCATTTGGTTGCAGTTAAAGCACTTGATATTTCCAAACTGACTACCATGTTGTGGTGCAATAGTTTAGGTAGTCTTGGCTGGTCCAGTTGTGTTCTGTGGCCTGAATGGCCTGAGAGTCTTTGAGTTTCCTCTAATAAATGTATCACCATTAGGCCTCTTTAGTCTACGATTCTAAGCAAAGAAACTCTCCTTCTAACTGAACTCCAGGACCCGAGCAATTTGTACGGCTTCTGTCACACCCCAATTCCACACTGTTCAGAATGGTGTGATGAACCGCTAAATAACCAATGGTTCAACCAGGATCTCTAATAGACCATCCCCGCGTTATCCAAACTTTACACACATCCACAATCATAATCAGAGTAAATACACAATAGCGAAAATCTTGTAAATAAATGAACTGAGAACTAAAATGATATCCATAAATAATAGCAAATTATTCTGTGTTTAACTGAGACATAAATATTTAAGTACCAAATACATGTCTTATAAATCCAATAAAGAAACCTATAAAAATATCTAGTCAAATACACACGAGTTGCACTCGCAAGAGGAGTCGTGTGTATCATCTTCAGCTCCAGCGTCCATGGCTACTACATTCCCGTATGTAGACGCGTTCATATAATCTTCGACTGTATAACCTGCATCATCAACTAAAAATATTCGACGTCGAGGGGTGAGCACACAACACGGCTCAGTGAGTAGCCAAAACAATGCAACAATACATATGCATGCAAAAAGTCAATTTATATCTTTGGTCCGGTTTATAGTTTGCAATGTGGAATAGAAAAGTTGGGTGGTCAAAGGTTAACGTTTATTGACACCGCCTCTATACACAGGGTGTGGAAGCCCGCCCGAAGGTTAACGTTTATCGTCGTCCCCATCCACCCTACCATAACATTATACAACAAAGGTTAACGTTTATTGCTATATAATGCTATACCAACACGTAAGCCCCTGTTAGCGAGGGCTTGCAAACTGGGCTCGCTACTAACCAATCCTAATGCCAAACAGTGTATCCAAGGCCTCACCCCAGCATCCCTCAGAATGCCCATAGAGATAGAGCTAAGGCCCCCCGATAGAGTCAGAGACTACAAGGACCGAGACCACCTCCCCTGATACTCTACGACATAATAGTTCTGCTAAAGTAATGGCGATATGACGATGCTAATGCACAAGACTTGAGTTAGAGATAGAGCTAAAGTGCTGAGACCCGCCAAAGATTAACGTTTATTGACGTTCTCATCACACCTCCCCTGATACTCGCTCGCATCAAGCACATCAACCACACACATACAAGAACATGCCTATTCCTATCATCATCATCATCATCATGTTATAAACAATAAAGTAAATATGCATGAACAAGTAATAGAAATATTGGATGGCATGCTGTATGCACATTACAAGCATATTCACATAGAATCAAGCATAGCATAGGACTCAAGAAATAGAAAAACAGCTTATTATTAACCAATTTAGTTTGGGGTTAAGGTTCCTCACCTTAGCTTGCTAAAAGATACTTTTTCAAGCTTTAGAATCACCGTTATAACGTTATTATATTGCTAGCAAACCTAACCAAGTCGATAGAATTTAATTAGAATTAATTCAGAATTTAAAACCATTCTGTCAACTGAGGGTCGATGCTAGGGTTGATGCTAGGGTCGATGGGTCTATCGACCCTCCCTCCATTCTGGACTTCCCGAATGCTGAGGGTCGATGGTCAGAAACACCTAGGGTTAGATGGTCTATCGACCTTCGGTGCGACCCTCGATGTACTCTGGTCCAATTTCCACTTTTAAATCCACTATTCATGTTCGGGGTCCTATGGCTTGCTTCCTACATTCATTCAACAGTCATTCCATGGTGTAGAACCATGTATAATCCATCTAAATAGTTTTCGTGCATCATCCTATGGTTTTTCATGAAAAACCTAACCATGGATGGATGGTTTGGGTTTCTCCGAAATTCTACACTCAACCATATTTAACCTAAGGTCTATAGAAACTCATGGGATTAGTATCCATACCTGAGAAGATTACTTTTCTCTGGAGTTTCTTCTCCTTTTTGCTAAGTCTTCCTCCTTGTCTCCTTTCTTCCTCTTTTCCTTCTTCTCTCTTTCTCTCAATTCAATTAGGGTTGTGAAAGGAGTGAAAGTGGCTTAGGGACGTCCTTTAAATAGAGTAGGAATGTCCTATAATAGTCCCATTGAGATTTGGAAAGAATCCCAACCGAAAATTAGGAAATTTCCTAATTTCTATATTCGTCAGAAACTGAGGGTCGATGGGAGGGTCGATGATCCCGTCGACCCTAGGGTCTTAAGCTATCCGACCCTCCCTTCAAATCTGAGGGTCTGACATTCTGTTTTGGGAGGTCCGACCCTACTTGGCTAGGTATGCGACCCTCCCCTAAAATTAAGTGTTTTTGGGTCGATCTTATACCTGGGATCTCGATCTCCATCACGCCCTTGGTCCACTTGACTCGACCATGATGGGTAAACCTGGTTCAAGGTGGTAAGACCGGGTTAGTTTGACACGGATCTTACAACTCCCCCCAACTTATAAAAATTTCATCTTCGAAATTGTACGTACCTTCTGAATCAAACAAGTGAGGGTATTGCTTTCGCATAGCATTCTCTTCTTCCCATGTAACTTCTTCCATGTCTCTACTTTTCCATGTGACCTTAACATAGTAGATATCTCTGTTGCGTAGACGTTGAACCTCTCGACTGGTGATTTCTGTTGTTGTTACTTCGAATGTCAAATCATCAGTCAATTCTGGCAAATCTACTGTCAACATGTGCGTCGAATCCTTGACATACTTCTTCAATAGAGAAATGTGAAATACGTCGTGCACACTTGACATAGATGGTGGTAATGCCAACTGATAAGCTACTTTTCCACGCTTAGCTAGAATTTCATATGGCCCGACATATCTTGGACTTAATTTTCCTTTCTGTCCGAATCTCTTCAATCCTCTCATAGGCGATACTTTAAAAAATACTTTATCACCTATGGCGAACTCTAGATCTCTTCGTCGAGTATCTGCATATTGCTTCTGACGGTTCTGAGCTGTTTTCACTCTCTCCTTGATGATGTCGACCACTCGACAAGTCTCTTCCACAAATTCGGGTCCAACAATACTGCGTTCTCCAACTTCATTCCAAAACAAGGGAGTTCGACACTTTCTACCATACAGTGCTTCATAAGGTGACATCTGTATAGTAGCCTGATAGCTGTTATTGTAAGCGAACTCGATCAATGGTAACTTTTCGTCGCATGATCCTTTGAAATCAATCACACATGCTCGTAGCATATCTTCTAGAATATGGATTGTACGCTCCGACTGTCCGTCTGTCTGTGGGTGGAATGCAGTACTAAACTTCAATGTTGTACCCATAGCCTTTTGCAGTCCTTCCCAAAATTTGGAAGTAAATCGTGGATCTCTATCGGACACAATACTTTCTGGTACACCGTGTAACCGAACAATATTATCCACATACAGCTTTGCTAACCTTTCCAGTGTATATTGGGGTCGTATCGGTATGAAGTGAGCTGTCTTAGTCAGACGGTCCACAATCACCCAAACTGCGTCAACTACTCGAGGAGTCAATGGTAGTCCTGTGACGAAGTCCATAGTGATGCAGTCCCATTTCCATGCTGGTTCCGATAATGGCTGCAACTGTCCTGCGGGTCTTTGTCGTTCCACCTTTACCTTCTGATAATTTAGGCATTGAGACACGAACTTGGTTACATCTGCCTTCATTCCCCTCCACCAATATAGTTTCTTTAGATCATGATACATTTTTGTACTTCCAAGATGTATCGAGTAGATGGTGGTATGGGCTTCCTTCATCAGTCGGTGTCTAATGTCCATACTTTCTATTTCGGGTACACATATTCTCCATTTATATTTCAGTACCTTCTTGTTATCTAAGGTGAACTCAGAGTTGGTCCTACCTTTCTCCATATCTTCTTGTACTGTTCTCAGATAAGGATCTGCTTTGATAGCTGTCTTCACTTCATCCACTATATCCGGTATAATCTTCAATGCCGCAAACATATTCGAAAATCGATGAATAAACCCTTGGTTGGCTGGTCCATCCATTGTATCTATCACATATTGTTCGTTGCCGTGATTGAACACCATTCCATTGGTATACATTGCTACAGTCGTGCTAGTTTCTCCTTGAGATTTTATCATTGCTTTCCTGCTCAATGCATCCGCTACCACGTTCGCTTTTCCCGGATGATACTGGATATCACAATCATAGTCTTTCAATAGTTCCAGCCATCTTCTTTGTCTCATATTCAACTCCTTCTGATTAAATAGATAAGTAAGACTTTTATGGTCCGACTTAATCTGAAATTTCTCTCCGTATAGGTAGTGTCTCCATATCTTGACAGCATGTACTACTGCCGCTAACTCCAAATCATGAGTGGGGTAATTTTTCTCATGTACCTTCAACTGTCTCGATGCATACGCAACTACTTGTTCTCCTTGCATAAGCACACATCCTAGTCCCAATCCCGATGCATCAGTGTATAAGGTAAATGTCAGTCCTGGAACGGGAATGGTCAAAATTGGGGCGGATATCAATCTGGTCTTCAGTGTTTGAAAACTCTTTTCACACTTATCCGTCCATACAAATTTTTCTCCTTTCTTGGTCAAACGGGTGAGAGGTACGGCAATCCGAGAATAGTCTTCTACGAATCTCCGATAATATCCAGCTAGACCCAGAAAACTTCTAATTTCTGAAACACTCTTTGGTGCTTCCCACTTTACGATAGCCTCGATCTTACTAGGGTCCACTTTGATTCCTTCAGCGGATACTACATGGCCTAAAAAGGCGACTTTACTTAGCCAAAACTCACACTTCGAAAATTTGGCATATAACTTATCTTTCCTTAAACGCTGTAGGGCTACGTTTAGGTTCTTAACATGGGTTTCCTTGTCTTTGGAGTACACCAATATGTCATCAATAAATACTATAACCGACGTATCCAACATATCATGGAAAACCCGATTCATAAGTTCCATGAATGTTGCCGGTGCATTAGTTAATCCGAAGGACATCACTAAGAACTCATAATGTCCGTATCTTGTCCTGAAAGCTGTCTTCGGGATGTCACCTTCTTTAATCTTCATGATAGCCCTGATCGAAGATCGATCTTCGAGAATACCTTCGCTCCTTGTAACTGATCGAACAAGTCATCGATCCTGGGTAGTGGATATCGATTCTTGATTGTCAGCTTATTCAACTCTCGATAGTCGATACATAATCGAACACTACCATCCTTCTTCTTTATGAGCAACACCGGTGCTCCCCATGGAGATATACTGGGTCTAATATAACCCTTATCCAGCAGTTCTTGTAATTGCACTTTTAATTCCTTCAGTTCCGTAGGAGCCATTCTATAAGGTGCTTTTGATACCGGTGCGGCTCCAGGTATCAGGTCTATTACAAACTCCGTGGCCCGGTCGGGTGGTAATCCGGGTAGTTCCTCCGGAAATACATCAGGAAAATCTCGCACGACGTCAATATCTTCCATTCGTGGCACGTCCTTGGTTAGGTCGACCACTGATACTAGATATCCGACGGCTCCTTTTTCAAGGCACTTCTTAGCCTTTAATGCTGAGAGTATGAGCTTGCGTCTTCTGGGAAGTTTGGTTCCCGAGAAACTGAATTCTGCTCCTTCTTTGTCTTTAAAAGTTAGCTTCTTCTCGGCGCATAACAGATTTGCAGAATGCCGAGCTAACCAGTCCATTCCCAAGATGACATCGAAGTCTGCCATCTCAAGTTGTATTAAAGTTGCATCCAAGGTTTTCTCGCCAATGAGAACTGGACATGGCCCATAACCTTTCTCTAATTCCACTTCTAATCCCATCGGTGACCGTACAAGTAACTTGTAGTCTAATGTTTTGATGGGTAAATTGGTCTTCTTTTCAAACGACACAGATATAAATGAATGCGTAGCTCCTGAATCAAAGAGTACTCTGGCTGGTACGCCATTGATAGGTACAATACCTGTGATCCGTTTTTACTTAGTCTACATACTCAATCAATGTAATTATAATCTTAAAAGTTTCGATCATACCTGTGACCACATCGGGCGATGCGGCTGCATCTTCTGATGTAACAGCATATACCCGTCCTTGATGTAACTGCTTCTTGGGGTTTGGGCATTCCCTCGCCATATGCCCTGGTTGGTTGCAGTTATAGCACTTCGGGGCTTCAGAGTTTGGCTTTGGCTGTGGTTGAGCTGCGGAAGTAAACTTTGGTGCAGTGGCAAAATTCTGAGGACGAAAAGGTTTATACGTCCTATTATTGCCTCCGTTGTAGGAGTTTCCGGCTGGTCTCTTGATGCCTCGCTTGGGAGAAATAACTCTCCTTCTGGCTCGATTCGATCACTCGAGCAATCTGGACAGCTTCGTTGTAGATTTTCTTCTCTAAGCCCAGAACATTTTCTCTTATGCTTCCTCTTAGTCCCGCGACAAACCTACGGGGTTTTTGTATCTTCTTCTTGCATGCTAGCCGGTGCGAAGAAAAATAGTTCTTCGTAACGCTGTTGATACGAGTCTACGGACATCTGCCCCTGGTACAGACTCAAGAACTCTTTCTCCATTGAATCTCTGAAGCTCCTTGGGAAATACTTCTCAAAGAATGCTTCTTTATATATAGCCCATGTCAGTAGGGCGTGCTTGGTCAACAAATACGTCTTTGTAGACTTCTACCAATGGTGTGCGTCGCCTTTGAGCATGAAGGTGGCGCATAGTACTTTCTCTTCCTCGGTAATAGTCATCATAAGGAAGTTCCTTTCCATTTCATCTATCCAGTGTGCTGGCCACAGTCGATCAGACGGCTTGCCGTTGAATTCCTTAGGTTTCATCTTCAAAAATCTCTCCACTAGCCGGGAGTGATCCAGTTGATTTTGGTATGCCCCAAACATAGGGGGTGGATACTGATAGTTCCCTTGGGCTGCTTCTGGGACTTGCACTAGAATTGGTGCAGCCGGTTGTTGAGGTGTCTATTGAGCTGGGTGATTACCCATTGGTGCTGCACTAGCTTGCCCAGTGTGCATGGTTGCAGCCTGAGTGGCTTGAAACATAACTCCCATCGCAACCTGCATTTGAGCTTGTGCGTGTTGCATCTGCTGTAGCTGCTGAGCTTGGTTCATAACCACAGTTGCTAGCTCCGGTGGTGGAGGTGGAAAATTTGTAGGGCCTGCTGGTTCTGGATTACCCTGTGCATGGTTATTCTCTTAACTAGTCACCTCCACTGGTGGTGGTGGTGGGACTGTATTTCGGGTCTGTCGGGTAACTCTACGTCCAGACATATTTCTTTTGAGATGGGTGGTGCCTGAAAATCATCAAAATCAGTGAGAAATCATTTATACTTCATGTAGGCACGCTAATCGATATAAAATTCAAAATCCCCAATTCATTCTGAAATAAATAATGTCTTTTCTATGCAGAGTCGATGGTGAGGGTCGCTGGTATGTCCGACCCTGGGAATGACCTGTTCTTCCCGAGAGCTGAGGGTCGATGAGAGGGTCGATGGGTGTCCGACCCTCAGTCCGACCCTCGATTTTCTGTCAGATTCACGAGAGCCGAGGGTCGATGGGAGGGTCGATCCGAGGGTCGATGGTGTCAGTCGAATTGTCCGACCCTCGGACCAAAAATCAGATTTTTAAGATCCGATTTTGGGTCATTTCTCACTATTCTTCCTCCGTTTCGACTCGCCTCTTCTCTCCGAGTTGCTACAGTGCTATTTCCCTGTTGTGGATCATTCTTAGTCCGAGTTTCGACATCCACATCACCTCTACAGGTATACATTCCCAACTTTACCTGTTTTTAGGTTTTTATTTCTAGGTTTTTGCTCATTTAACTCGTATTTTCCAAATTAAACTTTTTCCAACCGTAAAAATTCGATTTTTATTGGGGGCTTTTGTTATTGGGGTCTTGAGGAACAAAAGCCCTCAAAAATTTTTGAGTTTCATCGGTTGGTTATCGAGAAACTTAAAATTTTCTCTTTTTGCCCTAATTTGTCGACATTTTCGATTTTTCTTGAATTTCTTCAAATTGAGCTTCGTCGGTTAAAATTTCCTACTGCATGTGGGTTGTAGGATATGTTTTAACCTACGTAAGTTCTTATGCCCACTTGTATGGTGAGAGATGGGGCTCAATTTTAATTTTTTTGGATTTTTATCCTATTAACTCCTTGTTTCCTTTCTCTTTCTTATTTTGCAGATACTATGGCCCGTACCAAAGTGCCAAGATTTTGTGATCCACTTCGCTTCCGTTCGAATGAAGCCGAGGCACAGTATGCGGACTATGCCCGTAAGAAGGTTGAAGGGGGTCGCATGGTGAACTTGGCTGAGCTAGCCTTGTTCAATGTAGAGGGAGCATTCGGTGATATGGGGTGGCTCCCTGTCATCACATACGATGCGTGCACCTGTCCAGATTTGGTGCGCCAGTTCTATTGTAATCTCCAGGTGGTGGGGAATTACAATGACGTTGAGCACGGCCAGGAGTTGCGCATCACCAGCTACGTCAAGGGGGTGCACATCTCCTTTGATTATCGGCAGCTGACCGATCTGTTGGGCATTACCTATGATGGCCCTATGGTGTACTGTGCGTCGGGAGAGCCACAGTTTGTTGAGATGGAGATGAGGGCAGAGATCGACAACCAGTTGCTCCGTCCCGATAGATGGCAGATGAGGGCTTGCTACTTGCGTCCAGCTCCACGGGTTTTCTTGGGGATCCGGTTGATGATGATCGCTTATAAATGGATGTCGATGTGATACCACCGCCATCACCCACGCATGCGGATAGGGCTGGTACTTCTGCTGCGGCGGCTTCGGTACCGGAGACCGGTCCTTCTCATGGGGCTGGTCCTTCATGCCCACCTGCTGATGATGTGCTAAGTATGTTTCATGAGATTAGAGAGGCTCAGCGCGCATCGGATCTGAGGATAG
Organism: Protea cynaroides; assembly: GCA_028583415.1. Classification (NCBI taxonomy): domain Eukaryota; kingdom Viridiplantae; phylum Streptophyta; class Magnoliopsida; order Proteales; family Proteaceae; genus Protea; species Protea cynaroides. The sequence continues at coordinate 66,700,719 of CM053273.1, forward strand.
GGGAGCTCCTAGACGCCCAGCGCCGGACTGATCAGAGGGTGGCTGATCTCACAGCTAGTCTGCAGACGACTCAGACCCAGGTGGCATGGTTGACTAGGGTCTATGCCGAGGACTATGACAGAGACCGTGAGGCACCGCCTCCTCCTTCGCCTCCAGCTTCCTGATTTGTACTTTACTTTTCTTGTACTACAGAGTAACTGTCCGGGTTGTGGACTGTACTCTGCTTTAGCGATGTATATACGTTTTGTTTCTTTTACTCATTGTATATAACTGGTTTTCCCTTTAATAGATGCATTATTCTCTTTTTAATTTGGTTTCAATCATCACTTGTGCTTACAGTGTGTTTGTATTAAAGCTTTTAATTTATCCTATCTCAGTTCACAATGGTCTCGAATGTATGTTAGTTCGGCGGGCAAGGCCTGAGAAGCTCTGATACCAAGTTGTCACACCCCAATTCCACACTGTTCAGAATGGTGTGATGAACCGCTAAATAACCAACGGTTCAACCAGGATCTCTAATAGACCAACCCCGCGTTATCCAAACTTTACACACATCCACAATCATAATCAGAGTAAATACATAATAGTGGAAATCTTGTAAATAAATGAGCTGAGAACTAAAATGATATCCATAAATAATAGCAAATTATTCTATGTTTAACTGAGACATAAATATTTAAGTACCAAATACATGTCTTATAAATCCAATAAAGAAACCTATAAAAATATCTAGTCAAATACACACGAGTTGCACTCGCAAGAGGAGTCGTGTGTATCATCTTCAGCTCCAGCGTCCATGGCTGCTACATTCCCGTATGTAGACGCGTTCATATAATCTTCGACTGTATAACCTACATCATCAACTAAAAATATTCGACGTCGAGGGGTGAGCACACAACACGGCTCAGTGAGTAGCCAAAACAATGCAACAATACATATGCATGCAAAAAGTCAATTTATATCTTTGGTCCAGTTTATAGTTTGCAATGTGCAATAGAAAGGTTGGGTGGTCAAAGGTTAACGTTTATTGACACCGCCTCTATACACAGGGTGTGGAAGCCCGCCCGAAGGTTAACGTTTATCGTCGTCCCCATCCACCCTACCATAACATTATACAACAAAGGTTAACGTTTATTGCTATATAATGCTATACCAACACGTAAGCCCCTGTTAGCGAGGGCTTACAAACTGGGCTCGCTACTAACCAATCCTAATGCCAAACAGTGTATCCAAGGCCTCACCCCAAAGATCCCTCAGAATGCCCATAGAGATAGAGCTAAGGCCCCCCGGTAGAGTCAGAGACTACAAGGACCGAGACCACCTCCCCTGATACTCTACGACATAATAGTTCTGCTAAAGTAATGGCGATATGACGATGCTAATGCACAAGACTTGAGTTAGAGATAGAGCTAAAGTGCTGAGACCCGCCAAAGGTTAACGTTTATTAACGTTCTCATCACACCTCCCCTGATACTCGCTCGCATCAAGCACAGCAACCACACACATACAAGAACATGCCTATTCCTATCATCATCATCATCATCATGTTATAAACAATAAAGTAAATATGCATGAACAAGTAATAGAAATATTGGATGGCATGCTGTATGCACATTACAAGCATATTCGCACAGAATCAAGCATAGCATAGGACTCAAGAAATAGAAAAACAGCTTATTATTAACCAATTTAGTTTGGGGTTAAGGTTCCTCACCTTAGCTTGCTAAAAGATACTTTTCCAAGCTTTAGAATCACCGTTATAACGTTATTATATTGCTAGCAAACCTAACCAAGTCGATAGAATTTAATTAGAATTAATTCAGAATTTAAAACCATTCTGTCAACTGAGGGTCAATGCTAGGGTCGATGCTAGGGTCGATGGGTCTATCGACCCTCCCTCCATTCTGGACTTCCCGAATGCTGAGGGTCGATGGTCAGAAACACCTAGGGTCGGATGGTCTATCGACCCTCGGTGCGACCCTCGATGCACTCTGGTCCAATTTCCACTTTTAAATCCACTATTCATGTTTGGGGTCCTATGGCTTGCTTCCTACATTCATTCAACAGTCATTCCATGGTCTAGAACCATGTATAATCCATCTAAATAGTTTTCATGCATCATCCTATGGTTTTCCATGAAAACCTAACCATGGATGAATTGTTTGGGTTTCTCCAAAATCCTACACTCAACCATATTTAACCTAAGGTCTGTAGAAACTCATGGGATTAGTATCCATACCTTAGAAGATTAGTTTTCTCTGGAGTTTCTTCTCCTTTTTGCTAAGCCTTCCTCCTTGTCTCCTTTCTTCCTCTTTTCCTTCTTCTCTCTTTCTCTCAATTCAATTAGGGTTGTGAAAGGAGTGAAAGTGGCTTAGGGACGTCCTTTAAATAGAGTAGGAATGTCCTATAATAGTCCCATTGAGATTTGGAAAGAATCCCAACCGAAAATTAGGAAATTTCCTAATTTCTATATTCGTCAGAAACCGAGGGTCGATGGGAGGGTCGATGATCCCGTCGACCCTAGGGTCTTAAGCTGTCCGACCCTCCCTTCAAATCTGAGGGTCTGACATTCTGTTTTGGGAGGTCCGACCCTACTTGGCTGGGTATACGACCCTCCCCTAAAATTAAGTGTTTTTGGGTCGATCTTATACCTGGGATCTCGATCTCCATCATGCCCTTGGTCCACTTGACTCGACCATGATGGGTAAACCTGGTTCAAGGTGGTAAGACCGGGTTAGTTTGACACGGGTCTTACAGCTTCATTATAAATCTTCTTCTCCAGACTTAGCACGTGCTCTTGAATGCTTCCCATCAGTCCCATAGTAAACCATGGGTCGTTATGTCTTCCTCTTGCATGCTGGTGAGAGCAAAGAAGAACAGCTCTTCATAGCACTGCTGGTAAGCGTCGATCGACATTTGCCCTTGTTGTAGACTCAGAACCTCCTTTTCTATATGATCTCTGAAGCTTCTTGGAAAATACTTCTCTAAAAAGGCCTCTTTAAAAATAACCCAAGTCACTTGAGTGTGCTTAGTCAATAGGTAGGTGCGCATCGGTCTCCACCAATGGTTTGCGCTCTCTTGCAACATGAAGGTTGGACATAGTACCTGTTCCTCTTCCGTAGTGGTCTTCATCAAGAAAGTATTTTCTATTTCGTCAATCCACTATGCTGGCCATAATGGGTTTGACCCTTTGCCTGAAAATGTTTGAGGCTTCTTCTTCAGGAATCGTTCCACAAGTCCTGAATGATCATTCTTCCCAGTAGTATACGCTCTATACATGGGTGGTTGGTATGGGTAACCACCTTGTTACATGCCTTGATATATACCATGGTTTTGTACTGGGGTATTTGTTGCTGGGATCTGCTATGCTGCAAGCACAGTATTACTACCGACGGGTACCGTACTGGTTTGGCTTGGAGGTATTGGTCTGGCATTAACAGTTGGTGCAGTGACCCCTATTGCAGCTTGCATGGCCAACAATATCTATTGTTGCTCTTGCATTTATAGGGCCAAATTAGTTACAACCGTGGCCAAATCATTTGGTGGTCCAGGTAGGTTATTTTAAGTGGCTTGGTTGTTCACTCCTTAAGTTGCTTCATTCTGATTTTCATTATTCACTACCTGGTTAACTGGGTTCTCATTCTAGTTCCCTGCTCCAGGTGGTGGTAGTGGTAGAGTTAAGTTATGGCTCCTTCAGTTTCCTCTACGACCAGCCATTTTTGACTAACAATAGTTGGAGGATCTGTGTAAGCAATATGTGAGGTAATCATACAATATATTGTAATTTACAGAGTTAGTCCCACATAGTGCATGAAATTCCCAATGAAACAAAGCAGTGGAACATGTATAGGAAAATTTTTGTCCGATTGATCTTGACCGGTCACTAGTTAATCGAATTTTCACCTACCGGTCAACCTGCCGAACATATTCGGACAATTTTAAATTTTTGTCTAGTCTGCTGTCCGGTCTGGTCATTTAATCGATCGGTCATCAATCCAGACAACTCTAAGATGATTCCCGAGGGTGTCTAGTCAATTGATCAGTCGATTGTCCAGTCAACTTAATAAGTCGAATCCTCCAACCAGACAATCAGATTTCACTTTTTAAACCCATGAGTTGGGTCATTTTCTCATTTTCTTACTTGGTTTTTCTCTGAGTTGCGACTCTACTCTATGCCGATGAGTCTCTACAATCCATCTGGACATTTTTTGAGGTGCTTCTCTTTGGTTCAAGACTTCCATTCTCTTCCAAAGGTTAGTACTCCATTTTTAACCCTTGTTTTAGAATGTTTTGTAGGGTTCCAATAGGTTTTTCTTATTTTTCTTTGATTAAAACTTTTCCAACCATAGGAAATGTTGTTTGATTGCTAGTAATCACTTTTGGGGACCCAACGGATGAAAGCCCTCAATTAATTTGGGTTTCCGTCAAGTGGTTTTGTCCAAACACCCAAAATGTCAAATTTGTGCCCTAGAATTTGGGGTTTTTCCCAAAATTTTGAATTTATTAATTTTAGTTGAAATTTATCAAAATTGCTTGCTAGTTTATCATTATAGGATGGTTTATTACTCATGTAAGTCCTCCTGCCCATGTAATTGGGCGAGATTGAGGCTTTTAACTAATTTACGCCATTATGTTGTCGAAATCTTTAAAATTTTGAATGATACTTTATTATTTACTTCAATCCTTGTTGTTCATTGTCATGTAGAGCCACTACCAAGAATGCAAGTGGTCATGGTCTACCCCCACCTCCTAAGCCTTTTGATGCACTTCAGTTCCATTCAACCGAGGCAGAGGCTCAGTATCCATGGTTCGAGGCCAAAAGCGTTGAGGTGGAACGCTATGTGAACCTGTAGGATTTAGCTGGGTTCGATGTGGAGTTAGGGTTCGACACTATGGGTTGGCTACCTATGATCCCGTATCAGGCATTCGCCTGCCCAGACCTAGTGAAGCCATTCTTCTATAACTTAGAGTTAGAGGGAGACCCCAATAACTTTGATCACGGTAAGAAACTCCGCATCACCAGTTGGGTGAAGGGCATGCATATTTCCCTCAATACCAACCAGTTGGCTGATCTTTTGGGCGTCTTAAACACCGGTGATCTTGTCTACTATGCCCAAGGGGCACAAGTTATGACTGAGGAGCTGCGTCTTGAGGTGAGGCATCAGATTATGCAGCCTAGTCTCAAAGATCTGAAGGTGATCAACTTGCGTAATCTTCCCCTCGTTTACTGCTGTATTGTCTAGCACAACATCTTACCTTAGAGCGACCATTACAACAAGTTATCTCAATTGACTCAATAATTCCTCTACTGCATCTGCACTAGGCAAGAGGTATGCTTACCCTACATTCTGATTCATACTATGCATCAAGCGGTGACGCCCGGTTTAAAGGGCAACCTGCCTTATGGTCATTTGATTACCACCATCCTTGATTGCCTTGGTGTGGACATGGAAGGTGAGAGGATGTTTGTGAAAATGGCCATGGCAGATCTAGACTGGGACACCATTACCAAGGTGGGCCTGCACGATGCCATCATTAGTGATGCGAAGTTAGAGGCTCTTGGCTGGCCTTTGCATGGAGCAGCAGCCACAGCAGTAGCAGCAGAGGCAGCAACAGCTGAAGGTGGGGGAGGGGACCACATGTATATGGATGTAGACGATATCCCTCCTCCTATGCCCCAACCCAAACAAGTAGCTGGATCTTCTCAATAGATGTCTGATCAGATCTTGTCCCATCTCCTAGCCATTCAGGCAGACCAACAGAATTTGCTTGAGGCCTAGCGGGCTACAGATCAGCGCGTGGTGAACTTTGCTTAGAGCCTCCGTACTACCCAAGAGCAGGTGTATTGGCTCTAGACGACATATGAGGAGGACTATGAGAGGGATCGGGCCACATCACCTCCCCCACCAACTTAGGGATAAAGTTTTACTCTCTTTAGTTTTTGGACATTATTACATCTCCTGCTATACTAAGGTAACAGTCCGGCTTATGGACTATTCCCTGTTTATTATTTAGACACATTTGGTTTGCTTATGCATAATTCTTTCTTTTCATAGCATGCATTATGCACTTGATTTAGTATCTATCTCAACCAACATATGAGCTTAATTGGTGTGTTAGTATTACAACTTTTAAATTTTAACCTAGCTCAATTCATAGACTCAGGTTAAGGTTTATAGGTTTGATTGGCAGAGCCAGAGCACTCTGATACGAAGTTGTCACACCCCAATTCTGGTCAAACCAGAAATGTGAATGAACCGTTAAAGAACCAACAGCTCAAGCCAGGATTACATAAGACCGTGCCAACCATCAAACCACACATTCAACCATAATCAGAGATAGTACAATTATAGCAAAAATCTTTATTAAATGAACTGAGAGTCTACAGTGATAAATAATAATGAACCAGTTATCCAATATTGACCAAAACATAATTTAAATAACTATTACAAGTCTCATAAATCAAATACGAAAATAAAACTAAAGATAAACACAGTAGAGACATTTGCATGACAAATCATGCTCGTTCTCCACCACTTGCATGTCCATAGCCGCCATATGTCCATGGGATGATGCATTCATGTAGTCTTCAATGGTAGTACCTACATCATCAACTAAAAAGATACGATGTTGTGGGGTGAGCTCACAACTTAACTCAGTGAGAAACAAAAACAATACAGCAAGCATATGCATGATGTAACATTTAATTCTTTAGTCTGATTTAATTTTGTAATGTGTTATGGTATGGATAGGCTACCACCACACCTCCATACACAAGAGTGTGAGCACACCCAACAGTCAGGCACCTACCAAAACCTCCATTGTCTCACAATAGTCACTAAGAGATAAAGATATAGCTAGAATCTAACGGATCACACACCGCCAGCACTCCCCTTGATACTCTACCCCATACCAGTACGTATGCCCCTACTAGCGATGGCTTACAAATTAGGTTCGTCACTAACCAATCCTAGATATCATCAAAGTGTATCCAAGGTCTTACCCCAGCATCCTTCTATACGGCACAAAGATAGAGCTAGAGTTTGCTGGCAGAGCTACGGCCCCCACGTCGTACACTCCCTCTAATACCCTACGATGTACTAAGTCCACCAAGGTAACAACGATACGACGATGTCAGCATGGTGTAGGGCTTGAGGCTACAAACTCTCCCCATAAAATCCATCGATCACACACAAACACATATCTATCCTCATCATCATCATCACACATAAAGAATAATAAATATGCATGAATAGTATATAACAATTATTGGATGACATGTTATACATAAACAACAAAACATGGCTACAAACAATAAGACAGGGTAGTTAACCAGTTAGTTTGGGTTTTGTCTCTCACCTATTGGGTATTGTTGAATCTCTTTAAGACCTTGAAAATAGCTTGGTACAAGTCCTAGAAATCAAATAGGATTAAATTATGCTACATTATGTTGGAAATCCAAAGTTCAGACTGACTGTCTGAATTGATAATATAGGCCTTTCGGACATTGTCTGGTCGCATGTCCGGTCTGGAATTTGCCCGACTAGTCATCAATCCGGACAAGGCCTGAGACACATTCCTAGAGTGTCCAATCGTCTGACTAGTGTGAGGACAAATGTCCACCCACGCTGAATGGACGATAAATGATTTGGGGTCGCCACCTAGATTAAGGTCTAGGACCTAAAATGTAGCCTCATCCTGAGATAAGACTTCTATTGACTCATGAACCAACATATTAGCTTTGGTCTATCAAAGAACGGGTAAGCGTTTAAGGTACAATTTGGGAAGGTGTTAGGCACCCAAAACTGCCTGATCCGAAAATTGGCCTCCTATGTGATTCTACTTTTCTTAGACTCTATGGTTTTGACTGTTCATGGTCAATGGATGATGACTAGGGCTCATGGGGGATCCTATGCCAAGTTGTTAAGTTCTTCTAGCTTAAGTTCAGCCAAACATGCTCTCGAAGTAAGAAAATAAGCAAAATAATATACAATGAACCGAACCAAAGATGGTTCGGTGATGGACTGAATCTGAGATGTCCAAAACGTCTCAAATTGCCTACGTATTCCAATCCTGAAAATCAAGTCCAAAAACGTAGTTCAAAACGAAAAGTGATTAAAGTTTATGGATGTGGATTATGATTAAGCTTTCTTAGATTCAATTTATTCAAGTTGAAGTTTATGCTTGATGATGATGGAGATTGAATCTAGAGATAGCCTAAATATGGATTGAAGTGAAGATGGATTTGGAAATGGATATGGATGTGGGGGACCTAAGGATACTAAGATGGGGTACCGTACATGGAGAGTCCTCTAAGTTTCCTACGTATTTCAGAGGTCCTGGAAATTAGGTATAACGTAGTTCATTTTTGGGTGGATTAGGTAACCTTAAGAGCTAGGGTATGTCTCTCAGGGAGTAGGGTGTGGCTCTCAGGGAGTAGAGTCTGGCTCTCAGGGAGTAGAGTATGGCTCTCAGGGAGTAGAGTGTGGCTCTCAAGGAGTAGGGTGTGGCTCTCAGGGAGTAGAGTGTGGCTCTCAGGGAGTAGAGTGTGGCTCTCAGGGAGTAGAGTGTGGCTCTCAGGGAATAGAGTGTAAGATAGTCTCGCAAGACTAAGGTGCGTACTCGCAAGTACGACTTCAAGATAGAGCCTCGCAAGGCAAGGAGGTGTGTGCTCGTAAGCACGACTTTGGAAAAGATGAACCTCGCCAAGCAAAGAGGTAGTCCCGCCAAGCAAGGGGACGCGTACTCGTAAGTAGAACCTCGCTAAGCAAAGAGATGCGTAATCACAAGCACAGGAATAGAGTCTCGCCAAGCAAGGAGACTAGGATATGGAATGATTTTTACAAGATTGGAGTATGAGTCCGTACTTAGGTCTCTTTCTTAAACTACCTACGTATCTCAGGGTATTGACCTGAGAATCAGGATCCGCGTAGTTCAAAAGATGGATTTTGGATAGATGTGTAGATGATGATAAATATGGATAACTTGAAGGAGCTAAGAATGTGTACCCGTAAGTAAAACCTCACCAAGCAAAGAGTTTCGTACTCACAAGCACAACTTTGGAACAGATGAACCTCGCCAAGCAAAGAGGTAGTCCCGCCAAGCAAGGGGACGTGTACTCGTAAGTAGAACCTCGCTAAGCAAAGAGATGTGTACTCACAAGCACATGAATAGAGTCTCGCCAAGCAAGGAGACTAGGATATGGAATGATTTTACATGATTGAAGTATGGGTCCGTATTTGGGTCTCTTTCCCAAACTACCTACGTATCTCAGGGTATTGACCTGAGAACCAGGATCCGCCTAGTTCGAAAGAGATAGATTTTGTTTAGATGATGATAAATATGGATAACCTGAAGGAGCTAAGAATGTGTACCCGTAAGCAGAACCTTGCCAAGCAAAGAGATTCGTACTCACAAGCACAACTTTGGAACAGATGAACCTCGCCAAGCAAAGAGGTAGTCCCATCAAGCAAGGGGACGCATACTCGTAAGTAGAACCTCGCTAAGCAAAGAGATGCGTACTCAAAAGCACAGGAATAGAGTCTCGCCAAGCAAGGAGACTAGGATATGGAATGATTTTATAAAATTAGAGTATGGGTTCGTATTTGGGTCTCTTTCCCAAACTACCTACGTATCTCAGGGTATTGACCTGAGAATCAAGATCCGTGTAGTTCGGAAGATGGATTTTGGGCGACCCGCTTGGATCGGAATATGGGTGGTCTAGTCAGACCGAATGATGATCCTAGATGATCAAGGTTGGATTCATATTACACCTATCTAGATTCTGCATCCTAGGGGAAATGAACTGAGGGGTAGGGATCGTCCTAAACTACCCTTGTAACTTACAACCCTGATTTTAGAATTGTGTTGGGCTAGGCTTCATGATCCTTGATTAAGACTTTTATCATTTTTTCATTATTACACTTCCCATGAATGTGGGTGCCTACATGCACGTCCCCACACCTAGGAATGTCTTCTATCAGTGTACATGCACGGCAGTTCGACTAGGGTGTAGCAAAAAGTAAGTTCTTATCGACATAAACATCATTCAAGCATAGCATACAACAACAGATCAAACATGGTAGTATGCACAAAGCTAGCAGTGTAAGCATCCTAAGCATGGTAGTGCACACTATGACAGTGTAATCAAGTAAACATGATAGATGCATAGATATAACAACGTAGACAATATTAGATCCTCAATCTAACGATTATATCTCTTCAAAAAATGATGATCATGATCAATACTTAGATTTCATCAAAACAGCCAAGATCAACGGCTCAGATCTCACATCAAGTTATAATCATGATTAATGACTCATATCTCATCAAAATAGCTAAGATCTACGACTTAGATCTCACAAAAGATAATCTAGCGGTTCAGATCAATCATCATGATAATCCAACCGTTCAGGTTCATAAAAAACACTCATGATCAAGATCCAATGGTTTAAATCCCTCAATATCACTTACAATGAAAATCCAACGGTTCAAATCATTCAAGATCATAATCCAACCATTCATATTCCTTTAAAAACACTCACAATGAGGATCCAAAGTTGAAATAATTCAAAATCACTCATAATAAAGATCCAACGGTTGAAATCATTCAAAATCACTCACAGTGAAGATCTAACGGTTGAAATCAATTGAAATGATAATCTAATGGTTTAGAACATTTAAATCGCTCACAGTGAAGATCTAACGGTCCAAATCAGCATCCAATGGCCCATATTTCTTCACATCAAAATTACTCACAATGAAGATCCAACGATTGAAATCATTCAAGATCATAATCCCACAATGAAGATCCAACGTTGAAATAAATTCAAGATCACTCACAATAAAGATCCAACGGTTGAAATCATTCAAAATCACTCACGGTGAAGATCTAACGGTTGAAATCACTTGAAATGATAATCTAATGCTTTAGATCATTTAAATTACTCATGATGTCGATCCAACAGTCCAAATTAACATCCAATGGCCCATATTTCATCACATCAAAATTTATAATCAATGGGTTAGATTTAACTTATCCAAGATTGATGGCCAATATTAAATCACATCATCATGGTATTGACACACATGCCATATAGCATTTGAAGATCATGATTATCGAAATAGGCATATTTAGACAATTTTTTATTATTTGAGCTTCATGAAAGCTATCAAAATAAAGTTTGAGGTACCAACCTTGTCCCCAACAATGGGGTGGAGCCTTTGATGATGGTTGGAGACGATCTATGGCACGTGCGGCATGCTTTCCTTCTTCTTTCCTCCTTTCCTCCTTTCATTTTTTTCTCTTTTCCTCAATCTCCCCTCTTGATCCCAATATCTCTTCTCTCTCTCTTTCTTTTTTTGTCTAACTTACTTCTATTCTCTTTTTTTTTTCTAGCCTTTCTCTCTCTTTCTTTTCTCCCTCCACTTTTTTTTTTCAAGTGGTTAGATGGGTGCTCCTTTTATAGATGGCCCTTAGTTACTTGAGCATGGCTCAAGAAGATGATGTGTGATGGAGTTAGGCTCAAGGAAGTGAGGTGATGGGTTTATGACTCAAGATGTGGAAGGGAGGGAGTGAGTGGCTCAAGGAAGTGAGGTGATGGATTTATGGCTCAAGAGATGGAGAGATTTATGGCTCAAGAGGTGGAGGGATTTAGGGGCATGGAGGTTCAAGAAGTGGAGGGGAGTAAGGGCTCAAGAAGGAGGTGGTTTAGGGTAGCTAATGGACTAGTTATAAGTTTTGGGGAATGGCTAAGGTGGAGGGCTCAAGAAGATGAGGTGATGGATTTATGACTCAAGATGTGGAAGGGAGTAAGGGCTCAAGAAGATGGTGTCATGGTGGGGCTCAAAAAGGAGGTTCAAGAAGTGGAAGAGAATAGGGGCATCGAGGTTCAAGAAGTAGAGGGCTCAAGAAGATGAGGTGATGAATTTATGACTCAAGATGTAGAAGGTTTTATGGCTCAAGAGGTGGAGGGACTTAGGGGTATGGAGGTTCAAGAAGTGGAGGGGAGTAAGGGCTCAAGAAGGAGGGGAGTAGGGGCTCAAGAAGGAGGTGTCATGGTGGAGGGGAGTAGGGGCATGGAGGTTCAAGAAGTGGAAGGGAGTAAGGGCTCAAGAAGGAGGGGGAAAAGGGCTCAAGGAGGAGGTGGTTTGAGGATTCAACGGGTATGGGCATGGGTAAGGTGGAGGTGGCAGCACCTCCATCTTTCCCTCCACCCACTCTTCGGTTTTTTCTTCCTCCCCCTCTCTCTCTCTCTTATCGGGTTCTCTTCCCCTCTTCCTCTTCTCTCTCTCTCTTCCTCTCTCTCTCTTCCTCTCTCTCTTTCTCTCTCCCTCTCTCTCTCTCCTTTCTTCTTGACCGAACACACACACATACACACACATACACACACACACACACACACACACACACACACATATATATATATATATATATATGTATTCGGCTTTTTTTTCTCTCTTCCCATATCGGGTTCTCCTGTTTACAGGATTCATGGCCGAATATATATATATATATATATAAACGTATACATATATAATAATATAATATATATGTATATGTATATATATACATATATATATATATAATATAATACATAGAAATATTATATAATATATAAATATATAATATATATCATATGAACATAATACAAAAATACAAAAAAAACAAGCACATGGGTTGAACCGACTTGGTCCGGACTAGTCTGGGCTGGGTAAGGATGGACTGGTTGAGTTTGACGGGGTTGGACTAAATTGGGATTGAGTTGGGTTGGGCTAAGTATGGACTGGATTGATTTCTCTCTCTATTATGGATCCTCTCAGCTTGCAATTCCGCATGAAAAATTTCGACGGCCTCTGTCTCAGATTTTTCCACGTCCACTTTGAAGAGGACGGACAAAAGAGTACACTGGTGCTCGAATCACCTGATTCGGACGTCAGATGACCAAAATATGAAGAATTGAAGCTTTGACGATAATCCTACCGACAACTTTGCATGGGACCCGCTGGCGGCTTCTGCCCAAAATTTTTTACGTCCACTTTGAAGAGGATAGGCAATGGAGCACACTGGCACTTGAATCGCCTGATTTGGATGTCGGACGATCAAGATATGGTCGAATGAAGTCCGATCAATTTAAATCAAGATAATAAATCCTTTAGTTATGATAATTTATAGAAAAACCCTTGGATTTAATAAGCCAATTTCAATCCGACTAAAATTGCGACATCTTCTTTGTTTGATATCGGAATTGAGTGATTCTGGTATCATTTCGAAGGTATTTCCATGACCTTGTTGTAGGGCCCGCCAAAATTAGCTTTGAAATCACCACTTAGCATCCAACCCAAGAATTGACCCGCAACCCTTCTGAATATGCCCACCAAGACTCTTGTACATTGGGGACACTCTGGCTCAGCCCAGAAGACCATAGAGAGCACAGAGGAATTGATCGACTATTGGTTTGATAGAGTTTCACTTTCCTCCCCTGTACTTTCTAAATTTTCATCCCCCTCCGCTCTCTTACTGTCTATACACCAAAAATTCTGTTTGGCTGGGGATGGCAAAAATGGGGTGCTTACAACTGGTCTTACTATAGGTGCGATCGGTCAACAACATCGGATAAACTTCAAGCTGTCTTTCAGTCTGTCTTCCTTCAGAGTCGATTCTTTGGCTCTCAATGGGATCCATCCTAAACCATTCTATAGTTACATTATTCTAGGATATGGTCTCATTAAAACCTAGTTACTATAACTTTGATTATGCTAGCAAATCCTCTAACAACTGTCAAGAAATCATGGTGTTGGTTCGATTTACCAATACCATGATTGTAAATCCCAAACCCTAATACATCTTAGCCGTCTACAGAGACAAGGGACTTGCTGTTGGTTCCTCAATACAGTAGGCTAAAAATCAATAGTGAACTCTTCCTCTACAAAGCTTTTTCTCCCTTCTCAGAGCTTTCTTCATCTCTCAACCTTCTTCTCAATTCTCTCTCTCTTAACTTTAGGGTTTATGATTGATCAAAAGAGTGGGAGAAGGTTGGAATTCGTTACTTATATAAGAGGGAACTTCCTAATATAGTCCTCTCCCAGTTAGGAGAGTAATCCCACTCATACTAAGAAACTTTCCTAAACTCGTAGTGGGTTTCTAGGCTTGACCGGTCGACTGTCCTGTCGCACAATACGCAGACCGAACAAACAAGTTTGTCCAACTAGATAACCTACGAAGGATCATTTTTCATACTTGGCTTTGTGGTTCCATCATCTGGTTGGTTCGTTCGACCCGGTTATGATGGAAAGACTTGTCACGTCACGTTAACCAGGTTAAACCCGGTTAGTGGAGTACAAGTCTTACACCTCTTCTCCTCCTCCTTGTATGTATGTAGATACTCACTTAATGGTGGTGGTTAGCCACTATTAATGGTTACAACCAACTACCATAAATGGTTGGTCACTAAACCCTAGATTCTAGGATCGGTTACCCTCACCTCCAAAGAAGGTGTTAATGACTTATAATGATGAAAAGGGTGGGAAATAAGTTTCCCACCCTGTTAAACAAGTTGGATGATGTTGGAGAGAAGAATATTCCCATTTCAACTCTATCGTCCTCGTTGAGTTCGAGTTTTCAGACTCAACCTGTCACACCCCAATTCTGCACTATTCAGAATGATGTGATGAACCGCTAATAAACCAACGGTTCAACCAGGATCTCAAATAGGCTATCCCCGCGTTATCTAAACTTACACACATCCGTAATCATAATCAGAGTAAATACACAATAGCGGAAGTCTTATAATAACATAAATTGAGAAACTAAAATGATATTAATAATTTAATAGCAAATTATTTTGTTTTCAACTGAGACATAATTAATTATCAAATACATGTCTTAATAAATCCAACAAAGAAACCTATAAAATATCTAATCAAATACACACGAGTTGCACTCGCAAGAGGAGTCGTGTGCATCCACTTCAGCTTCAGCTTCCATCGCGCATTCCCGTATGCTGGAGCATTCATATAATCTTCAACGGTATAACCTGCATCATCAACTAAAAATATTCGACGTCGAGGGGTGAGCACACATCACGGCTCAGTGAGTAGCCAAAACAATGCAACAATACATATGCATGCAAATCAATTTATATCTTTGGTCTGGTATATAAGTTTGCAGTATACAATAGAAAGGTTTAGGTAGCCAAAGGTCACGTTTATTGACCCTGCCTCTATACACGAGTGTGTGATGTTACCCGAAGATCACGTTTATCATCAACTCACATGCACCCAATCATGAACATTATATAACAAAGGTTACGTTTATTGCTATATAGTGCCATACCAACACGTAAGCCCCTGTTAGCGAGGGCTGTAAACTGGGCTCGCAACTAACCAATCCTAATGCCAAAAGTGTATCCAAGGCCTCACCCCAGCATCCCTCAGAATGTCCATAGAGATAGAGCTAAGGCCCCCCGGTAGAGTCAGAGACTACAAGGACCGAGACCACCTCCCCTGATACTCTACGACATAATAGTTTTGCTAAAGTATTGGCGATACGACGATGCTAATGCACAAGACTTGAGTTAGAGATAGAGCTAAAGTGCTGAAACCCGCCAAAGGTTAACGTTTATTGACGTTCTCATCACACCTCCCCTCATACTCGCTCGCATTAAGTACATCAACCACACACATACAAGCACATGCCTATTCCTATCATCATCATCATCATCATGTTATAAACAATAAAGTAAATATGCATAAACAAGTAATAGAAATATTGGATGGCATGCTGTATGCACATTACAAACATATTCGCATAGAATCAAGAATGGCATAGGACTCAAGAAATAGAAAATAGTTTTTCTTATTAACCAATTTAGTTTGGAGTTCTGGTTCCTCACCTTTGCTTGCTAATAGATGTTTTTCCAAGCTTTAGAATCGTCTTTACAGTGTTATTATATTGCTAGAAGACCTAACAAAGTCGATAGAATTTAATTAGAATTAATTCCAGATTTAAAAACCATGCTGTTAACTGAGGGTCGGAGGTAGGGTCGGAGTCCTGATCGACCCTGGGTGCGACCCTCCCCAGATTCTGAACTTCCCGAACACTGAGGGTCGATGGTTAGGTACACCTAGGGTCGGATGGTCATCGACCCTCGGTGCGACCCTCTGTGCACTTTGGTCCAATTCTCTCTTTTAATCCATTCTTCATGTTTGGAATCCTATGGCTTGCTCCTACATTCCATTCTACATGCATTCCATGGTCTAAAACCATGTATAACCCACCTAGATAGCTTTCATGCATTCTTCTATGGTTTTCCACAGAAACCTAACCATATATTGATGGTTTGGGTTTCTCCGAGATCACACTCTCAACAATAACTAACCTAAAGTCTGTAGAAACTCATGAAATTAATATCCATACCTGAGAAGATTACTTTTTCTCTGAAATTCTTCTCCTTTTTGCTAAGTTCTCTTCCTTGCCTTTCTTCTTCCTCTTTTCCTTCTCCTCTCTTTCTCTCAATTCAATTAGGGTTGTGAAAGGAGTGAAAGTGGCTTAGGGACGTCCTTTAAATAGAGTAGGAACATCCTAAATAAGTCCCATTGAGATTAGGAAGGAATCTCAATCGAAAATTAGGAAGTTTCCTAATTTTATTTTCTTACGGCAACCGAGGGTCGATGGGAGGGTCAATGATCCCGTCGACCCTAGGGTCCTAAGCTGTCCGACCCTCCCTTCAAAACTGAGGGTCTGACTTTCTATTTTGGGAGGTCTGACCCTGCTTAGCTGGGTATGCGACCCTTCCCCTATTTTAAGTGTTTTTGGGTCGATTTGATACCTGGGATCTCGATCTCCTTCACGCCCTTGGTCCATTTGACTCGACCATGATGGGTAAACCTGGTTCAAGGTGGTAAGACCGGGTTAGATTGACACGGGTCTTACAACTCCCCCCAACTTATAAAAATTTCATCCTCGAAATTGTACGTACCTTCTGAATCAAATAAGTGAGGGTATTGCTTCCGCATAGCATTTTCTTCTTCCCATGTAATTTCTTCCATGTCTCTACTTTTCCATGTGACCTTAACATAGTAGATATCTTTGTTGCGTAGACGTTGAACCTTTCGACTAGTGATTTCTGTTGGTGTCACTTCAAATGTCAAATCATCAGTCAATTTCGGCAAATCCACTGTCAAAACATGCGTTGGGTCTTTGACATACTTCTTCAATAGGGAAATGTGAAATACGTCATGCACACTTGACATAGATGGTGGTAGTGCTAACTGATAAGCTACTTTTCCACGCTTAGCTAGAATTTCATACGGCCCGACATATCTTGGACTTAGTTTCCCTTTCTGTCCGAACCTCTTCAATCCTCGCATGGGCGATACCTTCAAAAATACTTTATCACCTACTGCGAACTCCAGATCTCTTCATCGAGTATCCGCATATTGCTTCTGACGGTTCTGAGCTGTTCTCACTCTTTCCTTGATAATGTCGACCACTCGACAAGTCTCTTCAACAAATTCCTGCCCAACAATACTACATTCTCCAACTTCATTCCAAAACAAGGGAGTTCGACACTTCCTGCCATACAGTGCTTCATAAGGTGACATCTGTATAGTAGCCTGATAGCTGTTGTTATAAGCGAACTCGATCAGTGGTAATCATTCGTCCCATGATCCCTTGAAATCAATTACACATGCTCGTAGCATATCTTTTAGAATCTGAATTGTACGTTCCGACTGTCCATCTGTCTGTGGGTGGAATGCAGTACTGAACTTCAACGTTGTACCCATAGCCTTTTGCAATCCTTCCCAAAACTTGGAAGTAAATCGTGGATCTCTATCAGACACAATGCTTTCTGGAACACAATGTAATCGAACAATATTATCCACATACAGCTTTGCTAACCTTTCCAGTGTATACTGAGGTCGTATAGGCATGAAGCGAGCTGTTTTAGTTAGACGGCCCACAATCACCCAAACTGCGTCAACTACTCGAGGGGTCAATGGTAGTCCCGTGACGAAGTCCATATTGATGCAGTCCCATTTCACTGCTGGTTCCGGTAATGGCTGTAACAGTCCGGCAGGTCTTTGTCGTTCAGCCTTTACTTTCTGACAATTTAGGCATTGAGACACGAACTTAGCTACATCTGCTTTCATTCCCCTCCACCAATATAGTTTCTTTAGATCATGATACATTTTTGTACTTCCAGGATGTACCGAGTAGATGGTGGTATGGGCTTCCTTCATCAGTCGGTGTCTAATGTCCATACTTTCTGTTTCAGGTACACATATTGTCACACCCCGATTTTGGTCTAACCAGAATGGTGTGATGAACCGCTAATAAACCAATGGTTCAACCAGGATCTCAAATAGGCTATCCCCGCGTTATCTAAACTTACACACATCCATAATCATAATCAGAGTAAATACACAATAGCGGAAGTCTTATAATAACATGAATTGAGAACTAAAATGATATCATTAATTTAATAGCAAATTATTCTGTTTTCAACTGAGACATAAATATTTAAATACCAAATACATGTCTTAATAAAATCCAACAAAGAAACCTATAAAATATCTAATCAAATACACACGAGTTGCACTCGCAAGAGGAGTCGTGTGTATCCACTTCAGCTTCAGCTTCCATTGCTGCTACGTTTCCGTACGTAGACGCATTCATATATTCTTCAACGGTATAACCTGCATCATCAACTAAAATATTCGACGTCGAGGGGTGAGCACACAACACAGCTCAGTGAGTAGCCAAAACAATGCAACAATACATATGCATGCAAAAAGTTAATTTATATCTTTGGTCTGGTATATAAGTTTGCAGTATGCTATAGAAAGGTTGAGGTAGTCAAAGGTCGCGTTTATTGACTCCGCCTCTATACACGAGTGTGTGACGTTACCCGAAGATCACGTTTAACGTCAACTCACATGCACCCCATCATGAACATTATATAACAAAGGTTACGTTTATTGCTATATAGTGCCATACCAACACGTAAGCCCCTGTTAGCGAGGGTTGCAAACTGGGCTCGCAACTAACCAATCCTAATGCCAAACAATGTATCCAAGGCCTCACCCCAGCATCCCTTAGAATGCCCATAGAGATAGAGCTAAGGCCCCCCGGTTGAGTCAGAGACTACAAGGACCGAGACCACCTCTCCTGATACTCTACGACATAATAGTTCTGCTAAAGTAATGGCGATACGAAGATGCCAATGCACAAGACTTGAGTTAGAGATAGAGCTAAAGTGCTGAGACCCGCCAAAGGTTAACGTTTATTGACGTTCTCATCACACCTCCCCTGGTACTCGCTCGCATCAAGCACATCAACCACACACATACAAGCACATGCCTATTCCTATCATCATCATCATCATCATCATGTTATAAACGATAAAGTAAATATGCATGAACAAGTAATAGAAATATTGGATGGCATGCTGTATGCACATTACAAACATATTCGCATAGAATCAAGAATAGCATAGGACTCAAGAAATAGAAAATAGTTTATTATTAATCAATTTAGTTTGGGGTTAAGGTTCCTCATCTTAGCTTGCTATAAGATACTTTTCCAAGCTTTAAATTCACCTTTACAATGTTATTATATTGCTAGAAGACCTAACAAAATCGATAGAATTTAATTAGAATTAATTCTGAATTTAAAAACCATTTTGTTAACTGAGGGTCGATGCTAGGGTCGATGCTAGGGTCGATTGGTCTATCGACCCTCCCCTCTTTCTGGACTCCCCGAATGCTGAGGGTCGATGGTCAGGAATACCTAGGGTCGGATGGCCTATCGACCCTGGGTGCGACCCTCGGTGCACTTCGGTCTAATTTCCACTTTTAATCTATCCTTCGTGTTTGGGGTCCTATGTCTTGCTTCTACATTCCATTCAACACTCATTCCATGTTCTGAAACCATGAATCATCCTCCTAGATGGCTTTCATGCATTCTCCTAGGGTTTTCCATGAAAACCTAACCATGGATGGATGGTTTGGGTTTCTCCGAGATCATTCTCTCTCCAATAACTATCCTAAGGTCTGTAGAAACTCATGGAATTAGTATCCATACCTGAGAAGATTAATCTTTCTCTGCAACTCTTCTCCTTTTTGCTAGGTTCTCTTCCTTGCCTCTCTTCTTCCTCTTTTCCTTCTCCTCTCTTTCTCTCAATTCAACTAGGGTTGTGAAAGGAGTGAAAGTGGCTTAGGGACGTCCTTTAAATAGGCTATAAACATCCTAAAATAAGTCCATTTGAGATTAGGAAGGAATCCAATCGAAAAATATAGAAATTTCCTAATTTCTATATTCGGCAGAAACCGAGGGTCGATGGGAGGGTCGATGATCCCGTCGACCCTAGGGTCTTAAGCTGTCCGACCCTCCCTCCAAAACCGAGGGTCTGACTTTCTGTTTTGGGAGGTCCGACCCTGCTTAGCTGGGTATGCGACCCTTCCCCTATTTTAAGTATTTTTGGGTCGATTTGATACCAGGGATCTCGATCTCCTTCACGCCCTTGGTCCATTTGACTCGACCATGATGGGTAAACTTGGTTCAAGGTGGTAAGACCAGGTTAGATTGACATGGGTCTTACAACTCCCCCCAACTTATAAATATTTCGTCCTCGAAATTGTACGTACCTCCTGAATCAAATAAGTGAGGGTATTGCTTTCGCATAGCATTTTCTTCTTCCCATGTAATTTCTTCCATGTCTCTACTTTTCCAAGTGACCTTAACATAATAGATATCTCGGTTGCGTAGACGTTGAACCTTTCGACTGGTGATTTCTATTGGTTTTACTTCAAACGTCAAATCATCAGTCAATTCTGGCAAATCCACTGTCAAGACATGCGTTGGGTCTTTGACATACTTCTTCAATAGGGAAATGTGAAATATGTCATGCACACTTGACATAGATGGTGGTAGTGCTAACTGATAAGCCACTTTTCCACGCTTAGCTAGAATTTCATATGGTCCGACATATCTTGGACTTAGTTGTCCTTTCTGTCCGAACCTCTTCAATCCTCGCATAGGCGATACCTTCAGAAATACTTTATCACCTACGGCGAACTCTAGATCTCTTCGTCGAGTATCTACATATTGCTTCTGACGGTTCTGAGCTGTTCTTACTCTTTCCTTGATGATGTCGACCACTCGACAAGTCTCTTCAACAAATTCCGGTCCAACAATACTACGTTCTCCAACTTCATTCCAAAACAAGGGGGTTCGACACTTTCTGCCATACAGTGCTTCATAAGGTGACATTTGTATAGTAGCCTGATAGCTGTTATTATAAGCGAACTCGATCAATGGTAATCTTTCATCCCATGATCCCTTGAAATCAATTACACATGCTCGTAGCATATCTTCTAGAATCTGGATTATACGCTCTGACTGTCCGTCTGTCTGTGGGTGGAATGCAGTACTAAACTTCAACATTGTACCCATAGCCTTTTGCAATCCTTCCCAAAATTTAGAAGTAAATCGTGGATCTCTATCGGACACAATACTCTCTGGTACACCGTGTAACCGAACAATATTATCCACATACAGCTTCGCTAACCTTTCCAGTGTATACTGAGGTCGTATAGGTATGAAGCGAGCTGTTTTAGTCAGACGGTCCACAATCACCCAAACTGCGTTGACTACTCGAGGAGTCAATGGTAGTCCCGTGACGAAGTCCATAGTGATGCAGTCCCATTTCCATGCTGGTTCCGGTAATGGCTGTAACAATCCTGCGGGTCTTTGTCGTTCAGCCTTTACTTTCTGAAAATTTAGGCATTGAGACACGAACTTAGTTACATCTGCTTTCATTCCCCTCCACCAATATAATTTCTTCAGATCATGATACATTTTTGTACTTCCAGGATGTATCGAATAGATGGTGGTATGGGCTTCTTTCATCAGTCGGTGTCTAATGTCCATACTTTCTGTTTCAGGTAAACATATTCTTCCTTTGTATTTCAGTACTTTCTCGTCGTCCAAGGTGAACTCAGGGTTAGTCCTACCTTTCTCAATATCTTCTTGTACTGTTCTCAGATAAGGATCTGCTTTGATAGCTGTCTTCACTTCATCCACTATATCCGGTATAATCTTCAATGCCGCGAACATATTTGAAAACCGATGAATAAACCCTTGGTTAGCTGATTCATCCGTCGTATCTATCACATACTGCTCGTTGCCGTGATTGAATACCATTCTGGTGGTACACATTACTGCGGTCGTGCTAACTTATCCTTGAGATTTTATCATTGCTTTTCTGCTTAATGCATCCGCTACTACGTTCGCTTTTCCCGGATGATACTGGATATCACAATCATAGTCTTTTAATAGTTCCAGCTATCTTCTCTGTCTCATATTCAACTCCTTCTGATTAAATAAATAAGTAAGACTTTTATGGTCCGACTTAATCTAAAATTTCTCTCCGTATAAGTAATGTCTCCATATCTTGGCAGCATGTACTACTGTTGCTAGATCCAGATCATGAGTGGGGTAATTTTTCTCATGTACCTTTAGCTGTCTTAAAGCATAAGCAATCACTTGTTCTCCTTGCATAAGCACACATCCTAATCCCAGTCCCGATGCATCAGTGTATAAAGTAAATGTCTGTCCTGGAATGGGAATGGTCAAAATTAGAGCGGATATCAATCTATTCTTCAGTATTTGGAAACTCTGCTCACATTTATCGATCCACACAAACTTTTCATCTTTCTTAGTCAAACTGGTGAAAGGTACGGCAATCCAAGAATAGTCTTCTACGAATCTCCGATAATAACCAGCTAGACCCAGAAAACTTCTAATTTTTGAAACGCTCTTTGGTGCTTCCCACTTTACAATAGCCTCAATCTTGCTGGGATCCACTTTGATTCCTTCAGCGGATACTACATGGACTAGGAAGGCGACTTCACTTAGCCAAAACTCGCACTTTAAAAATTTGGCATATAGCTTCTCTTTCCTTAAACGCTGTAGGGCTGCGTTTAGGTTCTTGATGTGAGTTTCCTTATCCTTGGAATATACCAATATGTCATCAATAAGCACTATAACTGACGTATCCAACATATCATGGAAGACTCGGTTCATAAGTTCCATGAACGTTGCCGGTGCATTAGTTAATCCGAAAGATCGTAATCATAATTGAAAACTCATAATTGGCCTATCCTGATTCTAAAAACTACCTTTGAGATATCACTATCCAAATTCTTTTGGTCTTTTCTTAATCATATCACTCAACATTGGGCATAACTCAACTATCCTTGTATTAAACTGAGTACTATTAATGCCATGACTTATCCGTGTATCCATCCTTAAATTTTCCTTTAGGAATCTTCTACCTTGTCAAAATTCATACCGATATAACCCTCTTTAACTCTACTTGAGTGCTATCTATTTCCTTACTGGCTACTCTTGATAGTTCTCATTTTTGCTCATGCACTCTTTTATAGACATGACTCATATCCATCCATTTAGCAATCGCAAAATAGATCCTCCATTAATTCATCTGAGGTTCATTGGTCATAGCATTTAATCTGAATCCAATCATCTTTCTTCCAATAATTCTATTACCACTAATCATCTTTACCAACAAAAGTCAGGGAGTGTATAAATCAGAATGTTCCTACAAAACAATTCATTTCCTTCCTTCAATTTAGCATAATGGAAATACTTGCTTTATCTAGTGAACCTAGGTTTAAAGGATCAGGAGTAAATCTGGGGTAATCCAACCGGCATCCAAAGATCATTACGTTGCACGGTGGTCCAAATACATGGAAATAGAGGCTTTACAGTTCTTAACCTCATGGTTACGGTTCTATCGTATATATAATGCCAGTGGTCAAGGCACTTCAAGAGTAAATCTGGAAAGGCTTTCATACATCAGTAAATCCGATATAAATCTGAAGATGTACGCTCAACACGATTAAACATTTAATTCGTTTAGTTTATATCTCTGTTCATGTGGTTGATCATGAGAGTGGTTCAGATTGGCATAATCAGGACTAATACTAAAGAAACAATATCTATAACTTCACTTGACAGGTTGAATCAAGAAGGTATCCTGTCAAGACACGAGAATTAAAATTAAGTATGTGCATCCTCTATAATCATAAGAGTAAATCAATAATGCACCACATCCTATATAAACATATCCCGTTATATGGCCATAATTAGATTTGATCCTCTACTGAAAACGTTTAAGGCTTCGTCTTCAGAAAATATTCCTCAATCCTTGGTTGGATCATTGCAACTATCCCATACGTCGGTGGCTGATAAGTTTAACCACCTTGATACACTGCTTGTTGCGCACCGAACTTTTACACTGGGGTGTGCATTACTGAAACTTGTTGTATGGTAGGCACTGTGTTATAGCTAACATGTGTTGGGGTACAGTGATGCTACCAATTGGTACCGTACTTGGTCATGTCTTTCGGATTTAGCCCGAGACCTTTTTCTACAGGGGTTTTGGGCATTACTAGCCATTTTCCTTCTTCCTCTGTCCTACATCGAGTTTCACATCTTGTGAGTACCAACTCGGTATTCCAATTTTTCTGCTTTACAGAAGCTCCCTTCTTGCTACTGTACTATATCCCTGTATACTTGGATAACTATCCAACTTATAGATAATACCCTATATTGCTCGTTTATTAGAATAATTTTTGATCTTCTCTTTTTGTGTGAGTATATATATATGGTTCCACATTTTATATGTACATTATTCTCTTTTAAATTTGGTCTCAACCATCACTTGTGCTTATAATGTGTTAATATTACTGTTTTAATTTTATCCTATCTCAGTTCACAATGGTCTCGAATGTATGTTAGTTCGGCGGGCAAGGCCTGAGATGCTCTGATACCAAGTTGTCACACCCCAATTTTGGTCTAACCAGAATGGTGTGATGAACCGCTAATAAACCAACGGTTCAACCAGGATCTCAAATAGGCTATCCCCGCGTTATCTAAACTTACACACATCCATAATCATAATCAGAGTAAATACACAATAGCGGAAGTCTTATAATAACATGAACTGAGAACTAAAATGATATCATTAATTTAATAGCAAATTATTCTGTTTTCAACTGAGACATAAATATTTAAATACCAAATATATGTCTTAATAAAATCCAACAAAGAAACCTATAAAATATCTAATCAAATACACACGAGTTGCACTCGCAAGAGGAGTCGTGTGTATCCACTTCAGCTTCAGCTTCCATTGCTGCCACGTTTCCGTACGTAGACGCATTCATATAGTCTTCAACGGTATAACCTGCATCATCAACTAAAATATTCGACGTCGAGGGGTGAGCACACAACACGGCTCAGTGAGTAGCCAAAACAATGCAACAATACATATGCATGTAAAAAGTCAATTTATATCTTTGGTCTGGTATATAAGTTTGCAGTATGCTATAGAAAGGTTGAGGTAGCCAAAGGTCGCATTTATTGACTCCGCCTCTATACACGAGTGTGTGACGTTACCCGAAGATTACGTTTATCGTCAACTCACATGCACCCCATCATGAACATTATATAACAAAGGTTACATTTATTGCTATATAGTGTCATACCAACACGTAAGCCCCTGTTAGCGAGGGCTACAAACTGGGCTCGCAACTAACCAATCCTAATGCCAAACAGTGTATCCAAGGCCTCACCCTAGCATCCCTCAGAATGCCCATAGAGATAGAGCTAAGGCCCCCCGGTAGAGTCAGAGACTACAAGGACCGAGACCACCTCCCCTGATACTCTACGACATAATAGTTCTGCTAAAGTAATGGCGATACGACGATGCCAATGCACAAGACCTGAGTTAGAGATAGAGCTAAAGTGCTGAGACCCGCCAAAGGTTAACGTTTATTGACGTTCTCATCACACCTCCCCTGATACTCGCTCGCATCTAGCACATCAACCACACATACAAGCACATGCCTATTCCTATCATCATCATCATCATCATGTTATAAACGATAAAGTAAATATGCATGAACAAGTAATAGAAATATTGGATGGCATGCTGTATCCACATTACAAACATATTCGCATAGAATCAAGCATAGCATAGGACTCAAGAAATAGAAAACAGTTTATTATTAACCAATTTAGTTTGGGGTTAAGGTTCCTCACCTTAGCTTGCTATAAGATACTTTTCCAAGCTTTAAATTCACCTTTACAATGTTATTATATTGCTAGAAGACCTAACAAAATCGATAGAATTTAATTAGAATTAATTCTGAATTTAAAAACCATTCTGTTAACTGAGGGTCGATGCTAGGGTCGATGCTAGGGTCGATGGGTCTATCGACCCTCCCCTCTTTCTGGACTTCCCGAATGCTGAGGGTCGATGGTCAGGAATACATAGGGTCGGATGGCCTATCGACCCTGGGTGCGACCCTCGGTGCACTTTGGTCTAATTTCCACTTTTAATCTATCCTTCGTGTTTAGGGTCCTATGTCTTGCTTCTACATTCCATTCAACACTCATTCCATGGTCTGAAACCGTGAATCATCCTCCTAGATGGCTTTCATGCATTCTCCTAGGGTTTTTCATGAAAATCTAACCATGGATGGATGGTTTGGGTTTCTCCGAGATCACTCTCTCTCCAATAACTATCCTAAGGTCTGTAGAAACTCATGGAATTAGTATCCATACCTGAGAAGATTAATCTTTCTCTGCAACTCTTCTCCTTTTTGCTAGGTTCTCTTCCTTGCCAATCTTCTTCCTCTTTTCCTTCTCCTCTCTTTCTCTCAATTCAATTAGGGTTGTGAAAGGAGTGAAAGTGGCTTAGGGACGTCCTTTAAATAGGCTATAAACATCCTAAAATAAGTCCCTTTGAGATTAGGAAGGAATCCAATCGAAAAATATAAAAATTTCCTAATTTCTATATTCGGCAAAAATCGAGGGTCGATGATCCCGTCGACCCTAGGGTCTTAAGCTGTCCGACCCTCCCTCCAAAACCGAGGGTCTGACTTTCTGTTTTGGGAGGTCCGACCCTGCTTAGCTGGGTATGCGACCCTTTCCCTATTTTAAGTGTTTTTGGGTCGATTTGATACCTGGGATCTCGATCTCCTTCACGCCCTTGGTCCATTTGACTCGACCATGATGGGTAAACTTGGTTCAAGGTGGTAAGACCGGGTTAGATTGACACGGGTCTTACACATATTCTTCCATTGTATTTCAGTACCCTCTCTTCGTCCAAGGTGAACTCAGGATTAGTCCTACCTTTTTCGATATCTTCTTGTACTGTTCTCAGATAAGGATCTGATTTGATAGCTGTTTTCACTTCATCCATTATGTCCAGTATAATCTTCAAAGTAGCAAACATATTTGAAAACCGATGAATAAACTCTCGGTTGGCTGATCCATCCATTGTATCTATCACATACTGCTCGTTGCCGTGATTGAATACCATTCCGGTAGTACACATTGCTACAGTCCTGCTAACTTCTCCTTGCGATTTTATCATTGCTTTTCGGCTTAACGCATCCGCTACTTGGTTCGCTTTTCCCGGATGATTCTGGATATCACAATCATAGTCTTTCAATAGTTCCAGCCATCTTCTCTGTATCATATTCAACTCTTTTGATTAAATAAATAAGTAAGACTTTTATGGTCCGACTTAATCTGAAATTTCTCTCCGTATAAGTAATGTCTCCATATCTTGACAACATGTACTACTGCCGCTAGCTCCAAATCATGAGTGGGGTAATTTTTCTCATGTACCTTTAACTGTCTTGAAGCATAAGCAATTACTTTCTCTCCTTGCATAAGCACACATCCTAATCCCAATCCCGACGCATCAGTGTATAAGGTAAACGTCTGTCCTAGAATAGGAATAGTCAAAATCGGGGCGGATATCAATCTGGACTTCAACGTTTGGAAACTCTTCTCACATTTATCGGTCCACACAAACTTTTCACCTTTCTTAGTCAAACTGGTGAGAGGTAGGGCAATCCGAGAATAGTCTTCTACGAATCTCCGATAATAACCAGCTAGACCCAGAAAACTTCTGATTTTCGAAATGCTCTTTGGTGCTTCCCACTTCACAATAGCTCCGATCTTGCTGGGGTCCACTTTGATTCCTTCAGCGGATACTACATGGCCTAGAAAGGCAACTTCACTTAGCCAAAACTCGCATTTGGAAAATTTGGCATATAACTTCTCTTTCCTTAAACATTGTAGGGTTGTGTTTAGGTTCTTGATATTGGTTTCCTTGTCCTTGGAGTATACCAATATATCATCAATAAATACTATAACTGACATATCCAACATATCGTGGAAAACTCGATTCATAAGTTCCATAAACGTTGCCGGTGCATTAGTTAATCTGAAAGACATAACCAAAAATTCATAATATCCATATCTGGTCCTAAAAGCTGTCTTCGGAATATCACCTTCTTTAATCTTCAACTGATGATAGCCCGATCGAAGATCGATCTTAGAAAATACTTTCGATCCTTGTAACTGATCGAACAAGTCATCGATCCGAGGTAGTGGGTATCGATTCTTGATTGTCAGTTTATTCAACTCCCGATAGTCGATGCATAATTGAACGCTACCATCCTTCTTCTTTACGAACAACACCGGTGCCCCCCATGGAGATATACTGGGTCGAATATAACCCTTGTCCAGCAATTCTTGTAGTTGCACTTTTAATTCCTTCAGTTCCGTAGGAGCCATTCTATAAGGTGCTTTAGACACTGGTGCGGCTCCGGGCATAAGGTCTATCACAAACTCCGTGGCTCGGTCGGGTGGTAATCCAGGTAGTTCCTTCGAAAATACGTCAGGATAGTCCCGCACGACATCAATATCTTCTATTCGTGGCGCTTCCTTGGTTAGGTCGACCATGGTTACTAGATACTGTGAGGACAAAGATGAAAATATTTTGGAAGTGGATATCCCCAGTGAAGTCGCCACTGTGAGGACAAAGATGAAAATCTTTTGGCAGTGGATATCCCCAGTGAAGTCGCCACTGTGAGGACAAAGATGGAAATCTTTAGAAGTCGCCACCTAGATTTAGGTCTAGGACCTTAGAAATGTGAAATCTCACCCCATGGTAAGACTTCGATTGACTCATGACCCTTAGATTGGAATTCTGGTCCATCAGAGATTGGGTAAGCGTCAGGTTACGGTTATGGGAAGGGGTTAGGCACCCAAACCGCCCGATCGAAATAGGTCTTCTATACCTTTCCTATGCTAGACTTTATTTGTTAAGCCAAACCAAACCAAGTGGTTTGATATCATTGAACCGAATCTGTATCCATCAGATTGCCTACGTATCACGGAATTATTCCAAAAATCAGGTTCACCATCGTAGTTCAGGTGTGATTAAAGTTTATGGATGTGATTTATGCTTGTGCATGGTTAAGTTCTTTGTTCAAGTTGAAATTTATGCTTGAAAGGTTGAGAAAACCCTATGGGTTATGATCTGGATAGTCCAAGTGGACTGATAGATAGTCCTAGTGGATCTAAGGATAACCCTATTTGGGTTGGAATGTGGATAATATCCTAGTGGATCTATGGATAGTCCAAGTGGACTAAAAGTTTGGATAACCCTTTTTGGATTGGAATATGGATAGATATCCTAGTGGATCTATGGATAGTCCGAGTGGACTAAGGTGTGAATAAATATCCTAGTGGATCTATGGATAGTCCGAGTGGACTAAGGTGTGGATAAATATCCTAGTGGATCTATGGATAGTCCAAGTGGACTAATGTGTGGATCCGAATTTGGGTTTCTCCCAAATGGCCTACGTATCCTAGGGTTTGACCTAGGAATCAGAATCCGCGTAGTTCGGGCTGATGGGTAGATATCCTAGTGGATCTATGGATAGTCCAAGTGGACTAAGGTTTGGATAACCCCTTTTGGGTTGGAATATGGATAGATATCCTAGTGGATCTATGGATAGTCCGAGTGGACTAAGGTGTGGATCCGAATTTGGGATTCTCCCAAATGGCCTACGTATCCTAGGGTTTGACCTAGGAATCAGAATCCGCGTAGTTCAGGAATGGATAACCCTATTTGGGTTAAAATATGGGTAACTATCCTAGTGGATCTATGAATAGTCCAAGTGGACTAAGGTTTGGATAACCCTTTTTGGGTTGGAATATGGATAGATATCCCAGTGGATCTATGGATAGTCCGAGTGGACTAAAGTATGGGTAAATATCCTAGTAGATCTATGGATAGTCCGAGTGGACTAAGCTGTGGATCCGAATTTAGGATTCTCCCAAATGGCCTACGTATCCTAGGGTTTGACCTGTGAATCAGAATCCGCGTAGTTCGGGCATAACCTGTTCTAGGTTAATGATTGAGAACCTATTCTAGGTTTAGGGTTTAGAACTTATTCTAGGTTTAGGGTTTGCCGAGGGGCAAATCGTCCTAAATTACCCTTTTCATTCTGAATTCTAATTTTGGAAGGTTTGGCAAAGAATTCTCTTTCTTTATTAAGGTTTTATTATTCCCATTATGCCTTTCCCAAGAATGTGGGTGCCTAAATGCACGTCCCCAAACCTAATATGTTTGCTAGGTGTATAGATATGGCAATTTGACTAGGGTGTTGCATAAATTAAATTATTGCCCAAAATAGAATATTCTATCTAAATATGGCATATAAAATATTTATGGCAAGAAATTCACATACAGTAAGATTTTTTAAAATCTTTCAAATATGGTATGTATTGCAAATAAGGCAAGAGCCTACATGACATGATCTAGTATGCTCTTCTAAGCATGGCAAGACCCTAATTGCTATTTTCTTTCCATACATAGGGTTTTCTACCCTAATTGCTATTTTCTTTCCATACATAGGGTTTTCTACCCTAATTGCTATTTTCTTTCCATTTTAGAGTTTTCTACCCTAATTGTTATTTTCTTTCCATTTTTTTAGGGTTTTCTACCCTAATTGTTACTTTCTTTCCATTTTAGGGTTTTCCACCCTAATTATTATTTTATTTCCATTTTTTAGGGTTTTCTACCTTAACTGTTACTTTCTTTCCATACTTAGGGTTTTCTACCCTAATTGCTATTTTCTTTCCATTTTAGAGTTTTCTACCCTAATTGTTATTTTCTTTCCATTTTTTAGGGTTTTCTACCCTAATTGTTACTTTCTTTCCAATTTAGGGTTTTCTACCCTAATTATTATTTTATTTCCATTTTTTAGGGTTTTCTACCTTAACTGTTACTTTCTTTCCATTTTAGGGTTTTCTACCCTAATTATTATTTTCTTTCCATCTTAGGATTTTCTACCCTAAATGTTACTTTTTTTTTAGGCCCATTTTAGGTTTCTTTCCCTAAGTTTTTATTTTCTTTCCATCTTAGGGTTTTCTACCCTAAATGTTACTTTCTTTCCATTTTAGGGTTTTCTACCCTTTTCTTAGGTTTCACCAAATTTCTTTCCCATTTTAGGGTTTTCTACCCTAATTATTACAAAAAGCATTTAATATAGCATGTGAGTATGATCATTCCAATCATGGCAGTAATCATCCAATTATGGCAGTGTGACCATTCCAATTATGGCAGTGTGACCATTCCAATTATAGTAGTGTATGCATACGAGCATCCGAACATAGCATGTGAACAAATATAGCATCAAATATGGCATGTGAGAAACAACAAAGCATATGAGAATCAATCAAAACATGATGGAACAGGCAGCAAGATGACAGCTTTGTCAGGCTGGACCAAAATGGAAACATAGGGCACTGTACTTACTCAAAAAATTCTTACAAGATATCCTCGAAAAGAAGACTGAGAGGCCAACATTTTGTCTCAAGGAATCTAATCCTAAAAAAGACCATAGGCAGGTCGAAAACATTCCCCAAGTACAGGCAAATACACTGGTCAGGTCTGTTCCAGATTCTGGCCAGTGGTACTATAAAATCAATATAAAATCATATAGCTCATGAAAATAAAATTTGAATACATGGTTAGAAAGAAGACTCAGAGGCCAACATTTTGTCTCAAGGAACCTAATGCAAACAGAGGCATCTTCTTAATGCTAGACACCAATCTCAGACATGCATTTGCAGTATGCTTTGACTATGAAAAAATAAACTGACAAAAGCGATGGGTGATTCTTACCTCAGGCTTCTTCTCTCTCCTTCTCTTCTTTGCATCTTCTCATCATCCTCTTTGCTGCCTCTCTGATCCTTCTCTCTTTTTCCTCTAGATCTTATCTTCTTAACACCTCTCTCTCTCTCTCTCTCTCTCTCTCTCTCTCTCTCTCTCTCTCTCCTTCTCTCTTTCTCTATTTTCTTCTTCTTCTCTTTTCTTTCGATTTTTTTTCTTTTCTCTCTCTCACTCACATTTTTCTCTCCCTCACCCACGTTCTCCTCTCTCTATGGTCTGGAAAAAGACCCCTCCTCTCTCTTCTCTTGCCTATTTATAATTTTTCTCTCCTTTTCTAGAAGATCCTTCTTTCCTTTCTTCCTTTTTCTAGAAAAATCTTTTTTTCTTCCTTTTTCTTCTTTCCTTTCTTCTTTTCCTTCCTTTTTCTCTTCTCCTTCTCCATTCCAAACGTTCTCTATCTCTCCCTCTTCTAGAAAATCCTCTCCTCCTCTTTCCTTCTCTCTTTTCTTTCCCTTTTCTCAAAAACCGAGATCTTTTGGATTTCTTTTTTTTTTCTCCTCTTGGACGTCCCTTCCTCACTTTAGATTCCTTTATTTTTTTTTCTTTTGGATTATATGCCTTAACAAAATCTTTTGAATCTAAAAGATTTTTTTTTCTCTTTTCTTTCCTTTTCTCAAAATAAAATCTTTTGGATTCTCCCTTTCCTATTTCTTTTTTTTTTCTCTCTCCACCTTGGACGTCTCTTCCCTTCCTATCTTTGGATTCTTTTTTTTTTCTTTTGGATTATATGCCTTAACAAAAATCTTTTCAATCCAAAAGATTTTTTTTTCTCTCTTTTCTTTCCTTTTCTCAAAACAAAATCTTTTGAATTCTCCCTAAATTTCCCTCTCTCTCACGTTTCCTCTCTCTTTGGATTCTTTGTTTATATATATATATATATATATATATATATATAATTATATAATATCAATATATTGATATATATAATATAATATACATATAAGATATATAAGATATATGTATATATTATATGATATATTACAATATATTATACATTATATAATAATATATAAAAGAAATACATGCATATAAGCCACCATGAATTGGTCCGAATTGACTGGGTCGGGCCAATACTATCTTGGGTTGAGCTGAGTTGACTGGATTGACTGAAATTAACTGGGTTTTCAATCTCTGTCATTTCATGGGCCATTTCCGCTGTCATCCCGCATGAAATTTTCTGATGGTCTCTATTCCAAATTTTTTTGCGTTCATTTTGTAGAACATTAAAAATGAGGAATATAGGAACTTGAATCACCTCATTTGGAAGTAAAATGATCAACTTATGAATTTTTGAAGTTTAAGCGGACCAATTATCGATAATTTGGCTGACCATTTTGCATGGGACCCTCCGGAGACTTTTACCTAAGATTTTCCACGTCCATTTCGCAGGACATCACAAATGAAGAATAATGGTCATGGAATCATCTGAATCCGATGTAGAACGGAAAAGATATGAAGGTTTGAAGTTCTAACGATAATTTTACATGCAAGCTTGCATGAGACCCACTGGTGACTTCTACCCGGGATTTTTTACATCCACTTTGTAGAACATCATGAATGAAGAATAATGGTCTTGGAATCATCTGAATCCGATGTCGGATGATCAAGATATGATGATTTGAAATTCAAACAATCCGACTTAGGATAATTTGCATGAAGGCCCGTGGGATTATTATTTATAATAATTTCAGAAACTTCCCTTATATGTATCATCCGACTAAAATGATAATATCTTCCTCATTTGATATCAGAATTGAGCAATTCTGGTTTCGTTTCGAAGATAATTCTATGACCTATGCATTCTTGCAGATAATAGCCCATGACCCTGCTGTGGGATTCAGTGAAAAATCATAAATATTTGGATTAAAGGTCAGAAACCTGCCATATTGGTTCACTTACACAGAGGATGGCAAAAATGGGGTGCTTACAGATGCCCCTCTTTAGCCGAGATTGTTATCAGTTGAAGGCTAAAGATAAAAGAACCACATTTTTGGGGTATGAGTGATATTGTTTATTGGGCTGCACTTAGGGTAATTCTTCCTAAACTGCCTACGTATTCTAAGGGTGTCCTAGAACTGCCTACGTATTCTAAGGGTGCCTACGTAGTTCGACTGGCAAGAAGGTTTGCTCTTCTTGGAGAATTGATGAATGCTCTTCTTGTATGAAGCTAGGCTGTGAATACAAGGCTCATTTGTAGGCTGGGAACCTCTTCTTGCTGAGGTGACTCATGATGCAAGGTACTTGCAGGCTTGAACCTGGCTTGATCCATTTATAGGCTGATAAACCTCTTCTTGTATGAAGCTAGGCTGTGAATACAAGGCTCATTTGTAGGCTGGGAACCTCTTCTTGCTGAGGTGACTCATGATGCAAGGTATGTGCGGGCTTGACCCGGCTTGATCCATTTGTAGGATGATAAACCTCTTCTTGTATGGAGCTAGGCTGTGAATATAAGGTTCATTTGTAGGCTGGGAACCTCTTCTTGCTGAGGTGGAACTCAATGCAAGGTATGTGTGGGTTTGGACCCGGCTTGATCCATTTGTAGGCTGATAAACCTCTTCTTGTATGGAGCTAGGCTGTGAATACAAGGCTCATTTGTAGGCTGGGAACCTCTTCTTGCTGAGGTGGAACTCAATGCAAGGTATGTGCGGGCTTGGACCCGGCTTGATCCATTTGTAGGCTGATAAACCTCTTCTTGTATGAAGCTATGCTATGAATACAAGGCTGATTGCATGAGCTTGGGCTCGGATTTGATTTGGATGGAAAACTTGATGTCTTCTCTTTGATTGAACTGAGGCTCTTTTGATTGAGATTCTGAGATTGTTTTTTCTGAATAAGCTAGGGCTCTGCATTTGATTCACTTATATGCTGAGATTGAATTGATCTTTGAATGAGCTAGGGCTCTGGATTCACTTATAGGCTGAGATTGACTTGATCTTTGAATGAGCTAGGGCTCTACATTTGATTTACTTATAGACTGAGATTGATTTGAAATTTGGATGAGCTTGGGCTCTGCATTTGATTCTGAAATGAGCAAGGACTCAGAAAGTCACTTATAGGGTGAGGAATTTTCTATTGATTCTGAAATGAGCAAGAACTCAGAAGGTCACTTATAGGGTGATACTGAATGACTCATCTTGGCAGTTCCTACCAGCTTTGGACCTTCGGGATTGAAAATAGGAATATCCGTCTTGGAAGCTCTATGGCTTTGAACCTTTAGGATGCTTGAAAGTGACCCATACAGGAAGGCTTTGTTGACTTTGAACCGTTAGGGTTGGAATATGACCCATCTTGGAAGTCTATTGACTTTGAACCTATAGAGTGCAGGACATATTTGAAATGATGGTGAATTCCTTGGCAGTTTTCTAAGTTTTTTGCTCCTGCTTTATTGGTGAAGGCACAAAACATGACATCATTGGAAGTGGTGTCATGAACTTTGCTGGCATGATACCTAGATTTGAAATTTGCCATTTATGACCTGGTACTGAAAGTTTGACTCAATTTCAGCACAGAAGAGATGACTTGGTTACTTCCTTTGAAGGGTTCCATGTAATTTAAAGGTGATGATTTTCTTCAGCCAACATTGGTGTTGTTGGATTTTGGATTGAAAGAAACTCTAGCGAGGATTTTGGACAAGAATGAGGGGACCTTGACAGTCTTTAACCAAAGTGATTTTATTGATTGACCATGGTGTAAACTGACAAGGGACATCTGGTCAACTAAGTTCTTTGACTGTGCATTATGGTAGAACAAATTGGTAGAATAGCCAAGCGGCGATGAAATGTGACATGGTTTTGGCCCTCAATCTAAGCTCATGAAAAGCTCAGGGCATTGCAACATTGTTGTGCCAATTTTGAAAGATGAATGAACCATGACCCCAAAGTAGGCACGAGGAGCAAAGGATTCGAAGTATTCCTTCAGAGAATTTGGTGACCAAATCCTAACAGGTGATCCACCACATTGGATTTTCTTCATCAACAGGATTGGGAGAACTGAGAAATTGGCAAAAACCAACTTGGATGGACCTACTTCTGTTGACTATGAAAGTAGTGACTTCAAACTAGACAATGGATCCTTGATGTAATGCTCATGATCAAATTCGATTCCTCTACTAAGGGTATATCTATGCCCCAGTGTCTGCATGTTGTGACAGACCGCTACTATAGAAGGAAATGAGAAATCTAACAGAGTTAGAACAAGGTTGAATCTGGATTGCATTTAAAATTTGACCATGCTTCCAAGGTCAAGGGAAGATTGATAGATTGATTGCAGAAAGTGACTTCTTTGATAAACCCTTCTTGAATTTTGAAAAATGAAGGAACTGATGATTTGAATGAATTTGGCTACATCCGTAACCAGGCCATGAGGATTTGCTCTCTCCCTAACATAACCAAAGGATTTGAAGATAGAATTCTGTTGAAAGGCAATGCTACGGAGCCCAACAGATGATGGTTTGTTCAACTCCTCCGAGTATGATTCACTGGAGAGCAAGAGGGGTTCCTTTCCTTATGGAGGGTAGACTGGTATGACACTTGTCTATATGAACCATTGAATTTTTCTATGAAGGGCCAATGAGGGCAATGCTTTAGGGTTGCATCAGGTCTCCTATCCCCACTGAGGTATTATGGGTTGCCCATTGAAGTTTCTCGGGTTGCCTTTCCCTTGTTGAGGTTTCTTTTCTTCCCATTATTATTTTTTTTCATTTTCTTCTTTTCGCAAACCCCATCTTGGGTTGAATAAAGAGTCCTGATATGGTGAGGATATTGCCAAAATTATGGTCCTATCCAATGGTCTGAAACCCTTAGGGGAAATCTGAATGGCATGACTTTCATGGCAAATGGGTAGCCTTGCCCCACTGTTTAAGTTGACACCTACACGTATTGATAGGCGGGCAGCTATTTGAATCATCACTAAAAGCGATCTTAGGAAAATACAGTCCCACACCAAAATTGAAAATGGTGCCAAATTATGTTTTCCTTTCTTGGAGATATTCAGATGGAACACGTGTCCCAACAAGCTATATCGAGATTCTGAATCAGTCACGATCATATCTGGGCCTGAAACCTTTAGGTTTGTTGACAAGTATTGATGTTGAAGGTCCAAGAGGGCGGATGTGACACTGTCCACATGGGTCTACCATTGGGAGAGTGTTTGGTTGTTTATGTAGAATGGGTTTATCTTACCGAGAAGATCCATTTTATTGGCTTGAGAAATGAAGGGCTTATAGGAACCTTGGGAAGCCGTCGGATGTAATGAACGACAGATGAGAGTTCCAGCCAGATTTATGAATTTGTACATAAAATGATGACATGATCATGAGATACAATGCCATAAAAATTGATAATCAAAAGAAGGGCTTGTGATAGAGACTCCTTGGAAGGCCGTCAGATTGATAGACGGGAGAGAGAGTCTAATGCCGATGAGAAATCTTTTTCTGTTGATGAAGAAGTGATGAGATTGTCTCCTGTAAAGGCGGGATGTAATTGGCCAAAATCAAAAGTCCGGTCCAACATGCTGTGAATCTCGAAGAACGATCGCACTTGCTTTTAGGCTTTAGTTAGAACTACCATCTTCTTGAAGTGAGAGGGACAATTGGCTTACTGTCAAGCTCCAATGCCATTCAACATCTTGCTATTTTCTTTTCTTCTCTCTTTTTTTTTTTTTTTTTTTTTTTTTTTTTTTTTTTTTGGATGTGAAGGCCACATAATGCAGTGCTTCGCTTGATCGCGAAATTGAATCCTGACTTTCAATATTGGATTTGAATCTTCTTCTTCCAAACATTTCCAATCAGATAGGACGTCTTTGCCCCAACTAGCACTCTGATCTTCTGTAAACTTTATGAGAATTTGTGACTGCTTATATAGTATCTGATTTTATCATAATGGTGAATCCGTTTGCTATCCTCTAGAAGTTAATCATCACCTTCTATCTGATGTGACTGCCTTCCCATTATTGATGTAGATAAAACATAGGCTTGAATTTTTTTTTTTTTTTTGGGTATCCCAATGACCTCATTCTTTGATTTTGAGATTGATCATTCATCATGTATCTCTTGATTGAAGATGATGTACTTTGTAAGAACTTTGGTATTTTCATCTTTTTGGTGGCACATCTGTCCTCCACTCATTT
This sequence comes from Protea cynaroides, assembly GCA_028583415.1. NCBI lineage: Eukaryota > Viridiplantae > Streptophyta > Magnoliopsida > Proteales > Proteaceae > Protea > Protea cynaroides. Next base: position 66,738,980 of record CM053273.1, read on the forward strand.
GTACTGATTGGCTGACCTGTTGATATGATTTGTTATTATATAATGCTTTCCTTGGAATCTTTTCACAGATAGAACAAATGGCAGCTTCTCCAATACATGTTTCTTGAGACTACTCTTGTGTCTCCCGATTGATCATTTAAAGCTTTCCCAGACGGGTTGGACCTTTCTTTCTCAAGAAGCCGGGTGGCATAGAAGTTCAGGAGATGGCTCATCATTTCAATCATCTTCAGAGTCAGAATTGACTGCGCACGTAGAATAGGAGGATGTATGAAACTGGGAGGATATGTATGGAAGAGACAAGGCATAGAGTTTGAAATCCCAAACGGGGTGATTTTCTTTTACTTGCACGGCAGATTGGACTAGACTTGTCAACAAGCATATTGATCTTGGACCCAGACATGGATGACCTATCAAATACCGATAATAGAAAATTGAAACAACTAGTTCGTCCAAGCGGCTCCAGTTGGGCATAACGCCTTCGACGACCACCTTCAGTCGTTGCGGGAATAAGTCTTACTTCAGATCTCTAATAGCAGGACTCATCATGCCCCTCTATCAATAGGTGCAAGATACCTACCTTTTCCATCTTTTTTTTTTTTTTTGGGATCCATTTAAAACCGGACTATTGCTTTTTAAGCTCAAGGTTACTCTGGTTCATGCCTCAGTTTGGGGTTTGATGGATTCATCAATGGACCACTTCTAGTTGAGTTCAAAATCATTCTAGCTTATGCCCTAGCTTATGGAGCAAGGGGTATCGCCATTGCACTACACCATTTTGAATCCAAGATTGGACTAATTTATACCTTGGCTTGGGGGTTTAATGGATTTCTTTGTTAGACCACTCTCAATTTGGGTCTAAGGTCAATTTGGTCCATGCCTCAGTTTATGGCATAATGGCTTTCCTCATTAGACCGCATTCAATTTGGGTCCAAAATCGATCTGGTTTATGACCAGCTTAGGGCTCATGACTTTCCTCATTGAACCATACCCAATTCAGGCCCAAGGTCAATCCTGTTCATGCCCCAGTTTGGGGGTCATTGGCTTTCCTCATCAGATCGCACTCAATTTGGGTCTAAGTTCAATCTGGTTCATGCCCCAGTTTATGGGTTAAGGGTTTCATCATTGGACCATTCTGGTTCTTATCCTTGCTTGGGGCACATTGGATCTCATCTTTGGTCTACCCTACTGCTTGGGAAAATTCCATTCCTCTATTTGAATAATAAGAAATATGAGGGCAACTCTTTGGATTCTAGCATTTTCCTGGCCAATGGGATAGCACTATCATAGCTGAAGGTTCATGATTTCCTGATGACTCCAGAATCTAGAATTGATCTTTATTGACAAGCAATGGGAAATCATCCTCGTTCGCCATTCTTGATGAGTGATCCTAACTTGTAGCACTGGGCTATGATAGACATGGATCGGGCTCTAATTGATAGAGCCATAGATTGATTTTGAATCAGTCTCCGATTGATAGAGACAAGATTGACTTTGAATTGGTCTCCGATTGATAGAGACAGAGTTGACTTTGAATTGGTCTCTGATTGATAGAGACAGAGTTGATTTTGAATTGATCTCTGATTGATAGAGATCAAGATTGATTTTATATTGGTCTCTGATTGATAGAGATCAAGATTGATTTTGAATTGGTCTCTGATTGATAGAGATCAAGATTGATTTTAAATTGGTCTCTGATTGATAGAGATCATGATTGATTTTGAATTGGTCTCTGATTGATAGAGATCAAGATTGACTTTGAATTGATCTCTGATTGATAGAGATCAAGATTGACTTTGAATTGATCTCTGATTGATAGAGATCAAGATTGACAGTCATGGACTGGGCTCTAGTTGCTAGAGGCAAGGATTGCTTGAGTTGGGCTCCGATTGATAGAGGCCAAGGATGACAATCATGGATTGGACTCTAATTGCTAGAGATGATGGAATGACTGAAATTCTCTTTGATTCCTTTATGAAGTGGAACATGGACCAAAGGTAATGATTGAATAGGCCTAGAGGTTAACTCATGCTCACATTGAGTTCATATGAATGGAACCTTTCTTAGTTCTGACATGAATCAGAACCTGAACTGGAGTTGACGGTTGGACAAGCCTAGGGGCTGATTAAATTCAAATGAATGGAACTCTTCTTAGTTCCAACATGAATCAGAACTTGAACCACAGTTGTTAGTTGGATAAGCCTAGTGGCTAAATGAATTCAGATGAATGAGACTCTTCTTAATTCCAACATGAATCTGAACCTGAACCAAAGTTGATGGTTGGACAAGCCTAGGGGCTAAATAAATTCAGATGAATGGAACTTTTCCTAGTTTCGACATGAACTGGAACCCTAACCAAAGTTGATGGTTGGATAAGCCTAGTGGCTAATTGAATTCAAATGAATGGAATTTTTCCTAGTTCCAACATGAATCGAAACCTAAACAGGAGGTGAAGGGTGAAAAAGCCTAGGGGCCGAATGCCTTCTTCATTTTAGCATGATCTGGGAGTGATGATTGAACCTGCCTAAAGGTTAAACCCTTCTTTAATTCTGAGATGAACCAGAAATGGTGGTTGAATCTAGGGCTGAATATTTCTTTGATTCTGAGATGAACATGATGTAATTGAATCTGCCTAGGGGCTGAATCTTTCCTTAATTCTGGATGAACCAAAATGATGATTGAACCTGCCTAGGGGCTGAACCTTTCTTCAGTTCCGAGATGAACCAGAAATGGTGGTTGGACCTGCCTAGGGGCTGAATATTTTTTGATTCTGAGATGAATTGGATGTGATTGAATCTGCCTAGGGGCTGAATCTTTCCTTAATTCTGGATGAACCAAAATGATGATTGAACCTGCCTAGGGGCTGAACCTTTCTTCGATTCGAGATGAACCAGAAATGGTGATTGAATGCGGGACTGAATATTTCTTTGATACTGAGATGAACTGAATGTGATTGAATCTGCCTAGGGGCTGAATCTTTCCTTAATTCTGGATGAACCGAAATGATGATTGGACCTGCCTAGGGGCTGAATCTTTCCTTCAGTTCTGAGATGAACCAGAAATGGTGGTTGGACCTGCCTAGGGGCTGAATATTTTTTTTTATTCTGGATGAACCAAAATGATGATTGGACCTGCCTAGGGGCTGAACCTTTCTTCAGTTCTGAGATGAACCAGAAATGGTGATTGAATCTGGGGCTGAATATTTCTTTGATACTGAGATGAACTGAATGTGAATGAATCTGCCTAGGGGCTGAATCTTTCCTTAATTCTGGATGAACCGAAATGATGATTAGACCTGCCTAGGGGCTGAATATTTTTTTGATACTAAGATGAACTGGAATGATGATTGGACCTGCCTAGGGGCTGAAATCTTTCCTTTAGTTCAGAGATGAATCGGGAACTATGATTGGATTTTTCTAGGGGCTGAATCTTTCATTCTTTCTTATAAAATTTGATGTTCAATCAAGATCTAGATTCATGACTTCCATTGATTCATTTGGAAAGATAATATGGATGGATCTCGAGATGGGAGATCAAGACAATTCCCTAATTGTAGGGGCCTCTCACCTTAAAAGGGTGGATATGGTTGCAGATTGATTCCTAATGGAGGAATATCGATATTTTAGACATCTAGAGGAATGGAAGAAGTCACATGCACAATCAAAGATGACTTAACCAAACAAGAGTTAGATCCCTTATAAGGGCGATTGGGTAAACATTATCCGAGTCAATTTAATTGAATTTGATTAAGCCATGTGTTCAGTCTTGGGACCTCATGATTCCAAAATGGATAATCAGTGGTACCAAGGTCTGGCCAATTGGATTACCGAATTCGATGAAATTGAAATGGATATATTAATCCGTTGTCCTTATTAGGGATGATTAGCAAAAGCGGTTCATAGATGAACAAACTAGTAAATTTCTTCTTGACCATGGTATCTAAGTCTTGACAGGGATTTTCTACTCGTTTTTTGAAATCGACGTGTTAACAATGAGAGATTCGACACATCGAGCTTACTTAATGGAGGGTGTATAGTGACCGTCTACTATGATGTAGAACAGGTGTATACACACCTCATACTCCCAATGGGTGAGAGTTCAAGATGCTCATCGTGTAGATTCTAACATGTTGACCAATCGAGGACAAAAACGGGCAGAACTTCGACGTCTCAAAAATGGATGTCATGGTTAAGCAGGCTTTACTGGGTCGGTTCAGGGATGAACCAAAAATAACAAACATTGGGCTACAATCTGGGTTAGGACAGAAAAGGCCACCTTGACGAGGATGGGGTAACCTATCACCAAATGCTCGATGAATAATGGGCCCCCAATCCCTTTATATACTATGTTGCAAGGATCCAAGCGACGTGGAGTAGCATAACGCATTCCCAGGCGGACCCAAGAAACGCTCGTTAGAGGCTGCTCATCGGTCGTGGTCTCACAAAGTACAGGCCAAGGCTGTGTGTTTCGCCTAGCGGGCTGCCCCATATGCATGGGACCCGGTTCGGCTACTCGCACGAATGTGTGACTGAACCCATTCCCCCCAAAGCAATAATATAAAAGCATAAATATAGTATCCTAAAATCTAGCATCCAATTCACACAAGAAAAGTTTTCATTTAGGAGTTTGACATTTATATCCCCAGCGGAGTCGCCACTGTGAGGACAAAGATGAAAATCTTTTGGAAGTGGATATCCCCAGTGAAGTCGCCACTGTGAGGACAAAGATGAAAATCTTTTGGAAGTGGATATCCCCAGTGAAGTCACCACTGGGAGGACAAAGATGGAAATCTTTTGAAGTCGCCACCTAGATTTAGGTCTAGGACCTTAGAAATGTGAAATCTCACCCCAAGGTAAGACTTCGATTGACTCATGACCCTTAGATTGGAATTTTGGTCCATCAGAGATTGGGTAAGCGTCAGGTTACGGTTATGGGAAGGGGTTAGGCACCCAAACCGCCCGATCGAAATCGGTCTCCTATACCTTTCCTATGCTAGACTTTATTTGTTAAGCCAAACCAAACCAAGTGGTTTGATATCATTGAACCGAATCTGTATCCATCAGATTGCCTACGTATCACGGAATTATTTCGAAAATCAGGTTCACCATCGTAGTTCAGGTGTGATTAAAGTTTATGGATGTGATTTATGCTTGTGCATGATTAAGTTCTTTGTTCAAGTTGAAATTTATGCTTGAAAGGTTGAGAAAACCCTATGGGTTATGATCTGGATAGTCCAAGTGGACTGATAGATAGTCCTAGTGGATCTAAGGATAACCCTATTTGGGTTGGAATGTGGATAATATCCTAGTGGATCTATGGATAGTCCAAGTGGACTAAAAGTTTGGATAACCCTTTTTGGATTGGAATATGGATAGATATCCTAGTGGATCTATGGATAGTCCGAGTGGACTAAGGTGTGAATAAATATCCTAGTGGATCTATGGATAGTCCGAGTGGACTAAGGCGTGGATAAATATCCTGGTGGATCTATGGATAGTACAAGTGGACTAATGTGTGGATCCAAATTTGGGTTTCTCCCAAATGGCATACGTATCCTAGGGTTTGACCTAGGAATCAGAATCCGCGTAGTTCGGGCTGATGGGTAGATATCCTAGTGGATCTATGGATAGTCCAAGTGGACTAAGGTTTGGATAACCCCTTTTGGGTTGGAATATGGATAGATATCCTAGTGGATCTATGGATAGTCCGAGTGGACTAAGGTGTGGATCCGAATTTGGGATTCTCCCAAATGGCCTACGTATCCTAGGGTTTGACCTAGGAATCAGAATCCGCGTAGTTCGGGAATGGATAACCCTTTTTGGGTTAAAATATGGGTAACTATCCTAGTGGATCTATGAATAGTCCAAGTGGACTAATGTTTGGATAACCCTTTTTGGGTTGGAATATGGATAGATATCCTGGTGGATCTATGGATAGTCCGAGTGGACTAAAGTATGGGTAAATATCCTAGTGGATCTATGGATAGTCCGAGTGGACTAAGCTGTGGATCCAAATTTGGGATTCTCCCAAATGGCCTACGTATCCTAGGGTTTGACCTGGGAATCAGAATCCGCGTAGTTCGGGCATAACCTGTTCTAGGTTAATGATTGAGAACCTATTCTAGGTTTAGGGTTTAGAACCTATTCTAGGTTTAGGGTTTGCCGAGGGGCAAATCGTCCTAAATTACCCTTTTCATTATGAATTCTAATTTTAGAAGGTTTGGCAAAGAATTCTCTTTCTTTATTAAGGTTTTATTATTCCCATTATGCCCTTCCCAAGAATGTGGGTGCCTAAATGCACGTCCCCACACCTAATATGTTTGCTAGGTGTATAGATATGGCAATTCGACTAGGGTGTTGCATAAATTAAATTATTGCCCAAAATAGAATATTCTATCTAAATATGGCATATAAAATATTTATGGCAAGAAATTCACATACAGTAAGATTGTTTAAAATCTTTCAAATATGGTATGTATTGCAAATAAGGAAAGAGCCTACATGGCATGATCTAGTATGCTATCTTCTAAGCATGGCAAGACCCTAATTGTTATTTTCTTTCCATACTTAGGGTTTTCTACCCTAATTGCTATTTTCTTTCCATTTTAGAGTTTTCTACCCTAATTGTTATTTTCTTTCCACTTTTTTAGGATTTTCTACCCTAATTGTTACTTTCTTTCCATTTTAGGGTTTTCTACCCTAATTATTATTTTAAGCATTTAATATAGCATGTGAGTATGATCATTCCAATCATGGCAGTAATCATCCAATAATGGCAGTGTGACCATTCCAATTATGGCAGTGTGACCATTCCAATTATAGTAGTGTATGCGTACGAGCATCCGAACATAGCATGTGAACAAATATAGCATCAAATATGGCATGTGAGAAACAACCAAAGCATATGAGAATCAATCAAAACATGATGGAACATGCAGCAAGATGACAGCTTTGTCAGGCTGGACCAAAATGGAAACATAGGGCACTGTACTTACTCAAAAAATTCTTAAAAGATATCATCGGAAAGAAGACTGAGAGGCCAATATTTTGTCTCAAGGAACCTAATCCTAAAAGAGACCATAGGCAGGTCGAAAACATTCTCCAAGTGTAGGCAAATACACTGGTCAGGTCTGTTCCAGATTCTGGCCAGTGGTACTATAAAATCAATATAAAATCATATAGCTCATGAAAATAAAATCTGAATACATGGTTAGAAAGAAGACTCAGAGGCCAACATTTTGTCTCAAGGAACCTAATGCAAACAGAGGCATCTTCCTAATGCTAGACACCAATCTCAGACATGCATTTGCAGTATGCTTTGACTGAGAAAAAATAAACTGACAAAAGCGATGGGTGATTCTTACCTCAGGCTTCTTCTCTCTCCTTCTCTTCTTTGCATCTTCTCATCATCCTCTTTGCTGCCTCTCTGATCCTTCTATCTTTTTCCTCTAGATCTTATCTTCTTAACACCTCTCTCTCTCTCTCTCTCTCTCTCTCTCTCTCTCTCTCTCTTTCTCTCTCTTTCTCTATTTTCTTCTTCTTCTCTTTTCTTCCGATTTTTTTTTCTTTTCTCTCTCTCACTCACGTTTTTCTCTCCCTCACCCACGTTCTCCTCTCTCTATGGTCTGGAAAAAGACCCCTCCTCTCTCTTCTCTTGCCTATTTATAATTTTTCTCTCCTTTTCTAGAAGATCCTTCTTTCCTTTCTTCCTTTTTCTAGAAAAATCTTTTTTTCTTCCTTTTTCTTCTTTCCTTTCTTCTTTTCCTTCCTTTTTCTCTTCTCCTTCTCCATTCCACACGTTCTCTATCTCTCCCTCTTCTAGGAAATCCTCTCCTCCTCTTTCCTTCTCTCTTTTCTTTCCTTTTTCTCAAAAACCGAGATCTTTTGGATTTCTTTTTTTTTCTCCTCTTGGACGTCCCTTCCTTACTTTGGATTCCTTTCTTTTTTTTCTCTTTTGGATTATATGCCTTAACAAAATCTTTTGAATCCAAAAGATTTTTTTTTCTCTTTTCTTTCCTTTTCTCAAAATAAAATCTTTTGGATTCTCCCTTTTCTATTTCTTTTTTTTTCTCCACCTTGGACGTCTCTTCCCTTCCTATCTTTGGATTCTTTTTTTTTCTTTTGGATTATATGCCCTAACAAAAATCTTTTCAATCCAAAAGATTTTTTTTCTCTCTTTTCTTTCCTTTTCTCAAAACAAAATCTTTTGAATTCTCCCTAAATTTCCCTCTCTCTCACGTTTCCTCTCTCTTTGGATTCTTTGTTTTTTTATATATAAAACATATATATATATATATATATATATATATATATATATATATATATATATATATATATATATATATATATATATATATATATATATAAATATAATTATATAATATCAATATATTGATATATATAATATAATATACATATAAGATATATGTATATATTATACGATATATTACAATATATTATACATTATATAATAATATATAAAAGAAATACATGCATATAAGCCACCATGAATTGGTCCGGATTGACTGGGTTGGGCCAATACTACCTTGGGTTGAGCTGAGTTGACTGGATTGACTGAAATTAACTGGGTTTTCAATCTATGTCATTTCATGGGCCATTTTCGCTGTCATCCCGCATGAAATTTTCTGATGGTCTCTATTCTAAATTTTTTTTGCGTTCATTTTGTAGAACATTAAAAATGAGGAATATAGGAACTTGAATCACCTCATTTGGAAGTAAAATTGTCAACTTATGAATTTTTGAAGTTTAAGCGGACCAATTATCGATAATTTGGCTAACCATTTTGCATGGGACCCTCCGAAAACTTTTACCCAAGATTTTCCACGTCCATTTCGCAGGACATAACAAATGAAGAATAATGGTCATGGAATCATCTGAATCCGATGTAGAATGGAAAAGATATGAAGCTTTGAAGTTCTAACGATAATTTTACATGCAAGCTTGCATGAGACCCACTGGTGACTTCTACCCGGGATTTTTTACGTCCACTTTATAGAACATCATGAATGAAGAATAATGGTCTTGGAATCATCTGAATCCGATGTCGGATGATCAAGATATGATGATTTGAAATTCAAACAATCCGACTTAGGATAATTTGCATGAAGGCATAATTTCAGAAACTTCCCTTATATGTATCATCCGACTAAAATGATCATATCTTCCTCATTTGATATCAGAATTGAGCAATTCTGGTTTCGTTTCGAAGATAATTCTATGACCTATGCATTCCTGCAGATAATAGCCCATGACCCTGCTGTGGGATTCAGTGAAAAATCATAAATCTTTGGATTAAAGGCCAGAAACCTGCCATATTGGTTCACTTACACAGAGGGTGGCAAAAATGGGGTGCTTACAGATACCCGATTGCCCCTTTCTCAAGGCACTTCTTAGCCTTTAGTGCTGAATGTATGAGCTTGCGTCTCCGGGGAAGTTTGGTTCCCGAGAAACTTAATTCTGCTCCTTTTTTGTCTTTGAACGTTAGCTTCTTTTCGGCGCATAATAGATTTGCAGAATGCCGAGCTAACCAGTCCATTCCCAAGATGACATCAAAGTCTGCCATCTCAAGTTGTATCAAGGTTGCATCTAAAGTCTTCTCTCCAATGAGAACTGGACATGGTCCATAACCTTTCTCTAATTCTACTTCTAACCCCATCGGTGATCGTACAAGTAATTTGTAGTCTAATGTTTTGATGGGTAAATTTATCTTCTTTCCAAATACCACAGATATAAAGGAATGAGTAGCTCCAGAATCAAAGAGTACTCTGGCGGGCATGCCATTTATAGGTACGATACCTGTGACTTATTTTACTTAGTCTACATGCTCATACAATGTAATTACAACTTTAAAAAGTTTCAGTCATATTTGTGACCACATCGGGTGATGCGGCCACATCCTCGGACGTAACAGCATATACCCATCCCTGATGGAATTGCTTCTTGGGCTTATGGCACTCCCTTGCCATATGTCCCGGCTGGTTGCAGTTAAAACACTTCAGGACTTCAGAATTTGGCTTTGGCTAAGGTTGAGCTGCTGGAGTAGTCTTGGTTGCAGCAGTAAAATTCTGAGGACGGAAAGGCTTATATGTCTTGTTATTGCCTCCATTGTAAGAATTTCCGGCTGGCCTTTTGATGCCTCTGTTTTGAGTAAAATAACTCTCCTTCTGGCTCGATTCTATAACTCGAGCAATCTGGACAGCTTCATTATAAATTCTCTTTTCTAAGCCCAGAACATGTTCTCTGATGTTTCCTCTCAGTCCCATGACAAACCTACGGGTTTTGGTTTCTTCTTCTTGCATACTCAATGGTGCGAAGAAAAACAGCTCTTCATAACGCTGTTGGTACGCATCCACTGACATCTGTCCCTGATAAAGACTTAGGAACTCCTTCTCCATCGAATCTCTGAAGCTCCGTGGAAAATATTTCTCAAAGAAGGCTTCTTTATATATAGCCCATGTCAGTAGGGCGTGCTTGGTCAGTAGATATGCCTTCGTTGATTTCCACCAATGATGTGTGTCGCCCTTGAGCATGAAGGTGGCGCATAGTACTTTCTCTTCCTCTGTGATAGTCATCATGAGGAAATTTCTCTCCATCTCGTCTATCCAGTGTGCTGGCCACAACGGATCAGACGGTTTGCTGTTGAACTCCTTGGGTTTCATCTTCAAAAATATCTCCACTAGTCAGGAGTGGTCCAACTGATTTTGAGGGTTTACCCCAAACATATGGGGTGGATACTGGTGATTCCCTTGAGCTGCTTCTGGAACCTGCACTGGAATCTATGCAGCCGGTTGCTGAGGTGTCTGAAGAGCTGGGTGGTTACCCACCGGTGCTGCACTGTCTTGTCCTGTGTGCATGGGTGTAGCCTGAGTGGCTTGAAACATAATTCCCATGGCAACTTACATCTGAGCCTGTGCGTGTTGCATCTGCTGCAGCGGCTGTGCCAGATTCATCACCACGGTTGTTAGCTCTGGTGGTGGAGGTAGAAAATTTGTAGGGTTTGCCTGTTCTGGATTACCCGATGCATAATTATTTTCCTGACTAGTCTCCTCCACGGGTAGTGGTGGTGGGACGGCATTTCGGGTCTGTCGGGTCACCCTACGTCCAGACATAATTCTCTTCTGTGGTTGGTGGTGCCTGAAAATCATCAAAATAGGTGAGAAGTCATTTATATTTCATGTAGGCACGCTAACCAATAATCAATTCCAATTCTAGCTCATTTTATAAAAAAAATACTGTCTTTTCTATGCAGGGTCGATGGTATGTCCGACCCTTAGTATCCGACCCTGGGAATGACCTATTCTTCCCGAGAGCTGAGGGTCGATGCGAGGGTCGATGGGTATCCGACCCTCAGTTCCGACCCTTGGTTTTCTGTCAGATTCCCAAGAGCCAAGGGTCGATGGGAGGGTCGATTCGAGGGTCGATTGTGCTAGTCGAATTGTCTGACCCTCGGACCAAAAATCAGATTTTTAAGATCCGATTCTGGGTCATTTCTTATTATTTCCCTCCCGTTTTGACTCGCCTCTCCACTCTGAGTTGCTACAGTGCTACTCCACTATTGTTGATCGATTTTTGTCCGAGTTTCGACGTCCACGTCATCCATACAGGTATGTTCTCTCATTTTTACCTGTTTTTAGGTTTCTATTTCTAGGTTTTTGTCCATTTAACTTGTATTTTTCAAATTAAAATTTTTCCAACCATAAAAATTCAATTTTTATTGGGGGCTTTTGTTATTGGTGTCTCGAGGAACGAAAGCCCTCAAAAAATTTTGAGTTTCATCGGTTGGTTATCGAGAAACTTAAAATTCTCTCTTTTTGCCCTAATTTGTCGACATTTTCTATTTTTCTTGATTTTCTTCAAATTGGACAACGTCAGTTAAAATTTCCTACTGTATGTGGGTTGTAGGATGTATGTTAACCTACGTAAGTTCTCATGCCACTTGTATGGTGAGGAATGGGGCTTTATGGTCAACTTACGTCGTTATTAAATCAAGTTTCAGATTTTTATCCTATTAACTCCTTGTTTTCCTTCTCTTGCTTATTTTGCAGATACCATGGCTCGTACTAAGGTACCCCGAGTTCGTGATCCCCTTCGCTTCCGTTCCAATGAAGCCGAGGCATGGTATGCTGACTATGCCCGTATGAAGGTTGAGGGTGGTCGTATGGTGAACTTGGCTGAGTTAGCCTTGTTCAACGTAGAGGGAGCCTTTGGTGACATGGGGTGGCTTCTTGTCATTACATACGATGCATGCACATGTCCGGATTTGGTGTGCCAGTTCTATTGTAATCTCCAGGTGGTGGGGAATTACAATGACGTTGAGCATGGTCAGGAGTTGCGCATCACCAGCTACGTCAAAGGGGTATATATCTCTTTCGACTATTGGCAGCTGACCAACTTGTTGGGCATTCCCTATGATGGCCCCATGGTGTACCGTGCGCCTGGAGAGCCACAGTTTGTTGAGATGGAGATGAGGGCAGAGATCGATAATCAGTTGCTCCGTCCTGATCATTGGCAGATGAGAGCTTGTTATTTGAGTCCAGCTCCATGGGTCTTCTGCAAGATTATCCAGCATAATCTGATCCTGCAGAGTGGGCACTATGAGAGGGTTTCTCAGCTGACTTAGTTTCTGATTTACAGTATCTGCACTCGCCAGCCTGTCTGCCTTCCATACATCATCATGCGGACTATGATTAGTGCCACATTGTCCGGTCATAGGGGTAATCTACCCTATGGACGCATGATTACAGTCCTACTGACCCGTCTGGGGGTTGACCTGGTAGATGAGAAGATTCAGGGGAAGACCTTCTTATCGCCTCTAGATTGGGAGGCAATCTGCAAGATGGGTATGCGGGATGCCCAGGTTAGTGATAAGAAGAGGAACGCGATGGTGCGCCCTCACATTCGTATCGAGATGGCTGATGCTGAGGCTGCTGCTGCCGCTGCTAGAGCCCATGTGGATCCTGTCGATGATGACGATCGCATGTATATGGATGTTGACGCGATACCGCCGCCTTCACCTACTCATGCGGCTGGTGTTGGTACTTCTTCTGCGGCGGATCCCGTACCGGAGACTGGTCCTTCTTATGCGGCTGGTCCTTCACGCCCACCTGCTGATATGATGGAGATGCTGCAGGAGATCAGGGAGGCTCAGTGTAGATCTGATCTGAGGATGGAGGAGTTGCTAGACGCTCAGCGTATGAGGGTAGATGAGCTGTTATCGGTCCAACGGGCGACTGATACCGATCTTGCAGCTAGTCTCCAGACGACCCAGACCCAGGTGGCCTGGTTGACTAGGGTCTATGCTGAGGACTATGACCGGATCGTGAGGCCCCGCCTCCTCCTTCGCCTCCAGCTTCTTGATTGTACCTTATTTTCTTGTACTACAGAGTAACTATCCGGGTTGTGGACTGTACCCTGCTTTAGTTATGTATTTACATTTTGTTTCTCTCACTCATTGTATGTAACTTGTTTCCCCTTTAATAGATGCATTATTCTCTTTTTAAATTTGGTCTCAATCATCACTTGTGCTTACAGTGTGTTTGTATTAAAGCTTTTAATTTATCCTATCTCAGTTCACTATTGTCTTGAATGTATGCTAGTTCAGCGGATAAGGCCTGAGATGCTCTGATACCAAGTTGTCACACCCCAATTCTGCACTATTCAGAATGATGTGATGAACCGCTAATAAACCAACAGTTCAACCAGGATCTCAAATGGCTATCCCCGCGTTATCTAAACTTACACACATCCGTAATCATAATCAGAGTAAATACACAATAGCGGAAGTCTTATAATAACATGAACTGAGAAACTAAAACGATATTAATAATTTAATAGCAAATTATTCTGTTTTCAACTGAGACATAATTAATTATCAAATACATGTCTTAATAAATCCAATAAAAAAACCTATAAAATATCTAATCAAATACATACGAGTTGCACTCGCAAGAGGAGTCGTGTGTTTCAGCTTCAGCTTCCATTGCCGCTACGTTCCTGTATGCTGGAGCATTCATATAATCTTCAACGGTATAACTTGCATCATCAACTAAAAATATTCGACGTCGAGGGGTGAGCACACATCACGGCTCAGTGAGTAGCCAAAACAATGCAACAATACATATGCATGCAAATCAATTTATATCTTTGGTCTGGTATATAAGTTTACAGTATGCAATAGAAAGGTTTAGGTAGCCAAAGGTCGCGTTTATTGACCCCGCCTTTATACACGAGTGTGTGACGTTACCCGAAGATCACGTTTATCGTCAACTCACATGCACCCAATCATGAACATTATATAACAAAGGTTACGTTTATTGCTATATAGTGCCATACCAACACGTAAACCCCTGTTAGCGAGGGCTGCAAACTGGGCTCGCAACTAACCAATCCTAATGCCAAAAGTGTATCCAAGGCCTCACCCTAGCATCCCTCAGAATGTCCATAGAGATAGAGCTAAGGCCCCCCGTTAGAGTCAGAGACTACAAGAACCGAGACCACCTCCCCTGATACTCTACGACATAATAGTTCTGCTAAAGTAATGGCGATACGACGATGCTAATGCACACGACTTGAGTTAGAGATAGAGCTAAAGTGTTGAGACCCGCCAAAGGTTAACGTTTATTGACGTTCTCATCACACCTCCCCTGATACTCGCTCGCATCAAGTACATCAACCACACATATAGAAGCACATGTCTATTCCTATCATCATCATCATCATCATGTTATAAACAATAAAGTAAATATGCATGAACAAGTAATAGAAATATTGGATGGCATGCTGTATGCACATTACAAACATATTCGGATAGAATCAAGCATGGCATAGGACTCAAGAAATAGAAAACAGTTTTTCTTATTAACCAATTTAGTTTGGAGTTCTGGTTCCTCACCTTAGCTTGCTAATAGATGTTTTTCCAAGCTTTAGAATCGCCTTTACAGTGTTATTATATTGCTAGAAGACCTAACAAAGTCGATAGAATTTAATTAGAATTAATTCCAGATTTGAAAACCATGCTGTTAACTGAGGGTCGGAGGTAGGGTCGGAGTCCTGATCGACCCTGGGTGCGACCCTCCCCAGATTCTGAACTTCTCGAACACTGAGGGTCGATGGTCAGGAACACCTAGGGTCGGATGGTCATCGACCCTCGGTGCGACCCTCTGTGCACTTTGGTCCAATTCTCTCTTTTAATCCATTCTTCGTGTTTGGAATCCTATGGCTTGCTCCTACATTCCATTCTACATGCATTCCATGGTCTGAAACCATGTATAACCCACCTAGATAGCTTTCATGCATTCTTCTATGGTTTTCCACGGAAACCTAACCATAGATTGATGGTTTGGGTTTCTCCGAGATCACACTCTCAACAATAACTAACCTAAAGTCTGTGGAAACTCATGGAATTAATATCCATATCTGAGAAGATTACGTGTTCTCTGAAATTCTTCTCTTTTTTGCTAAGTTCTCTTCCTTGCCTTTCTTCTTCCTCTTTTCCTTCTCCTCTCTTTCTCTCAATTCAATTAGGGTTGTGAAAGGAGTGAAAGTGGCTTAGGAACGTCCTTTAAATAGAGTAGGAACATCCTAAATAAGTCCCATTGAGATTAGGAAGGAATCTCAATCGAAAATTAGGAAGTTTCCTAATTTTATTTTCTTACGGCAACCGAGGGTCGATGGGAGGGTCGATGATCTCGTCGACCCTAGGGTCCTAAGCTGTCCGACCCTCCCTTCAAAACTGAGGGTCTGACTTTCGGTTTTGGGAGGTCCGACACTGCTTAGCTGGGTATGCGACCCTTCCCCTATTTTAAGTGTTTTTGGGTCGATTTGATACCTGGGATCTCGATCTCCTTCACGCGCTTGGTCCATTTGAGTCGACCATGATGGGTAAACCTGGTTCAAGGTGGTAAGACCGGGTTAGATTGACACGGGTCTTACACAACCGGTGGGCCCGTGCCGGCGAATGGGGCGAGACCCTTGCACCCAGGTTCGATACAATGACCAAGTATGGTCTGGCCGGTGGATGGGCCAGCATGGCCCTATCCTCTGCCAGACCCCCATCACCTGGAAGCATCCCTTGATTGTTCTCATGGGGCCGCCATATACATATAGAGCCGGCTAAGCCTTTTGGGAGGCGGAGGCAAAGTCGATGACACCACCACCCGCCTGTGCTGCCGCCTCCATCACTAAATGTTACTGTGATTATAGAGGCTCAATCGGCAAATGATTCTAGAGGAACTTACCCTAGACACCATCCGTCGCCTTGGCTCCTGATAGCCAATCTGCTTAATTTGGTTCTTTCGAGAAGCAGCCGTAGGGCTCCCGCCTTACCTTGGAACCCTCATTGGAACATTTAGAACATGTTTATGCTAGTTTAAAAGTTACTTAATTATCATAATGAAACCTACATAATCTAATAGGTAAATCGATGCGGGTATTTGGCGAAGCCTACCGCTGACTTTTAGGTTCTACAACACTAGTGGTGCCTATAGGTGAGGGGTCGAGTCTATAGACTGAGGGCATATTTGTATGTCTGTATTGTGTTATAACATGCCATCCTATATATGTGATTACTTGAGCATGCATTTTGCATAATAACAACAATGTATGTTGGATGTGGTGGATAGATGTGGGGGTGTTTGGTCGGTACAAAATGTAGGTACCAGGGGATAGGTGACGCATGGTCACATGGGCCCTGATATATTGCTTGCATCTTATTGGGGACGGTCACTCAAGGGATAAGGGATGGAGGGTCTCTGTTGGGATGCAGGCCTGTCATTTTTCATGTTGTGTACATGTTAGGCATTAGGAGGTTGCATTACCTTGGTTTTAGCCCATGGGAGGTGGCATGCCCTGGACCAAAAATCCAAGGGGGGGTCAGCTTATAAAAGCAATTTGGAAAAAGAGACTTGGGTATCCTAGTTTTACCTAACCCAGTGCATGAGGTGTGAAAAGCCATTGATTCATAGGTAGGACCAAAAGATGTGGTGGACATATCAATAAAGGTTATAGAACCTTACCTTTGACTTAACATTAGAATTGCATCATATTCATTATATGTGGCATGTGATACTCGATTCCTCACTGAGCTGGGATGGGAGCTCACTCCTCGTATCGATACATTTTTCACATTTTGATGCTGGAGACTAGTTCGTCGCTGATTATATGGAGTCCCCGTTGATGGGTAATGCTGTTTTGGGAGAGGACTACTCCGGAGAGCACGACAAGGGCTGTAAGTGTAGTGATTGTGTTTACGCTTGATGCAGCTCTCCCCATACTCTCTCTTTTACCTTGATTTATTTTGTAAGTATATTTGTATAGTTTATCTAAATTCTTATGAACACCGATTTACTCTTTTGATTCGGGTATTTGTATATTTGATACAATGTAATATTTTAAAACGACAAGGGTTGAATGGCATAACAAGTACCTTATTTATGATATATATCAATAGTTGGCATCTGTTATATATTATCTGCTTTCACTATTATTACTTTGATTTCTTTTTTAATTGATTATGTGGATATTGCTAGTAGACTATGGAATTTGTTTGGTAGATCACTGTGGTTTGTGCATCCTAGGTAGATTTGAGTCGCCTCATGGGTCGACTCGGGTATCACACCTATTGATATCATATTTTGCCTATCAATCAGGAGTTGACACGTGTCTGCCTACGTGACATAGCGGGAGGATGACACATGTCAAGATAAGTGTTACCTCCAGGGAGTTTCTATACAGTGAAAGGAAGTACATGCAAGTCGGCATGTCTTAAGTCTCTAGGTCAGTAATCTAGGTCGGAGGAACACTCCTACTACATCACGGTATCGAGAGTTGGACTTGGAAGGGACTCTCTAGTAGGTGGATATTCTTTATCTACCTGGAAAGTCGGTAGTAGCGACATGTCCTGATAATAGGATCCTAGTCCTACAATGGCAGGACTTAATCTATTAACGATTATCAGAGGAGTTAGTCTCCTCATCTAATTCATTCACAAGACGACTTATCTGACTCCAACAATAGGTCTGTTCTCTATATAAATGCTCGACGATCACAGATAACAGGATCAATCTCTGTCAAGACCGGTGTCACCTCTAGGGAGTTTCTGTACAGTGAGAGGAAGTACATGCAAGTCAGTATGTCCTAAGTCTCTAAGTCGGTAACGTAGGTCGGAGGAACACTTCTACTACATCACGGTATAGAGAGTTGGACTTGGAAGGGACTCTCTAGTAAGTGGATATTCTTTTGCTACTTGGAAATTCGGTAGTGGCGACCTGTCCTGACCATAGGATCCTCGTCCTACGATGGTAGGACTTAATCAGTTAACAATTGTCAAAGGAGTTAGTCCCCTTGTCCAATTCAATCACAAGACAACTTATCTGACTCCAATAATAGGTCTATTCTCTATATAATCACTCAATGATCACAGGTAATAGGATCAATCTCTTTACTCAATTCACCATCCCTTGTTTTGAGATAATACTGAGGACCCCACTCTCTAAGGAGCTTATGTTATTCCTATAAGCTACATCTGTGGGCTCTGTGACTAACATAATTGTCAAAGTAGGCATCGGATTACGCAGTCCATCCTTCGATAACATTCTCTCTCTTGCAGGTAGCGAGACACATAAGCTAGACCAGTTTCAGCAACAATAGTTTAGCGCCCACCGTGGGGCCTGACTATTCTTCAAGAAGGTTGTTACTATAACTTGTCAACCCTTTGAGATGGTGAACACTCAGAGCCGGCGGAACCCCAAAGGTAGTGGCAAGGCCACCCGCCATCATCCACAGCCTCAATCACAGAAGGACCTTTAGGGATACTACTTCTATTGGCGGCATAAACCGGTGGACAGTATCGTCGGGGTGCTCTGCCGGTTTTGCCTTAATTTAGGGGGCATTTCAGCAACACATGCCCTCGCATCTCTTCCGCCGCCTAGCACAAAAACTCCTAGATTATCTTGTGGGGGGATCTAACTAATTTGCAAACGATTTGTATTGACATCTCACCCCATACATGAACAATTGTAATTTCTCGTCAACTAGTTTCTTGTTGCTCGTACTAACATTGGGCATTAAATATTTTCAGGGCTTGCCTTAAGACAACCAATGACACCATGCAAGCACATGAATGAGGAATCCACACCCTCGATGCCACAAATTGAGTTGACTGGAAAACCTACCAGGGAAAGCTCCACACCCTTATCGGGGAACCACCAAGAGTAGCATCAATAGTTTTTTATGGGATTTTTGGCAACACCTAGGCCCACCCCATTAGCCAGACCAGCCATTGGGGGTTCATCAACATCTTAGACCGGGGAAATTGCATCAGCTAGTGAGGTAGCACGACCTCCCCAGGACCAGGTCCAAATGACTACCATGAAAGCGATGTACAGGTTCCAACAAATGATGCCTATACACTTCACTGGGCAAGAGGCTGGCGATCCATAAACTGTGTCACACCCCAATCCCGACGTATGGGTACAATGGAATGCAACGAGATCTCCACATCTGATTAGGTCATTGAAAATCCCCTTCCAGGATCACAAAATGTGGTACGCCAACTATTAAACCCTACCATCACAGCAATTAATAACAAAATCCAACACCACTAGAATAAAAGATTAAAGTCCAGAGTATAGCGAAAGACTAAATAATTAAACTACAACAGGTGAAAGTTCAGTAATAAAATATTATAATCGCACACCCATTGTAAGGTATTTAAAATAAAGTAATTTAGTTCATTAATCTAAATTATTCTCTTGGGCAACACGCCCCTAAATCAGAATTAAATTAAACCAGATAAAATTATTTATCAAAATGATCATTGTGCCTATCCGTAGACATAATCGTCACACTCGCACATCGCATCATGGACGTCTTGGTTACTAATGTCCACATCATCAAGATCAACATTGATATACCTGCATCTAAAAGAATTTGTGTACACAAGGGTAAGCTCAACCATCGAGCTTAGCAAGGAAATTAAATGTGCAACATACAGATACACGGGTTAATACTACGGTCTGATAAATAACTATAAGTGCCAGCTCAAGACAACCCATACACGGAGTCTCCGACTGCACGGGTTACTCCTAAAGAATGAATATCGACTCACACAGAATACGATAACATCCCCTAAATATGGGTCCGTCATTTTGGTCCGCTTAATCGCAACTCATCCCAAGTCCACATAACGTCGAGCACTTAAGGAGGTAATAATCCCACTAGTTGACTCGTCTACCCATGTAAGACCCACTCTTAGATCCTTACGATCTAGATCTCTTCGTATCAGGTCTTATTGTGCCACTCCTTGGTACTCTATATTGTAACCCTAGATATGATATGGGTCAACCCGTTAGATCACCTAGGAATGGTAGATCACATGGGGAGAGAAAATTCAAGCCTAGGAGACAACACCAACCAATTGGGCCAATGATACTAGGCCTAGACGTACCTAAAGTTCAACCGACAGCACGTACGGAAGAACAATTTGCTGCTTGACTTCTACCAGTTAAGAGAGAGTAGGACTCTCTCTCTCTCTCTCTCTCTCTCTCTAAAAGAGAGGATTCCTTCTCTTTTTCCCTCTTGCTGAACTGTGGGAAAGTGAGAGAGTGCTTTGGATAGGGAAGCTTGAAGCTCAAGCTTGAAGACATAGAACTCAAGCAACGATCTTCTCTTGAGGTAGGTTCTCATCCCTTCCCCTTCCTTCACTCTTGTAGGGATATAGACATTAGACCATGGGGGAGCTCCCTATTGATGGTCTCCATTAATGGAAACTGAATCTTGACCTAGAAGTCAGGTTTTTGCCTTCCTCCATGAATGGAGATGATAATAGGGTCTAAATGACCCCCATTGTACTCAAGAATGGTTGGTAGTAGTTCCCACCATTTAAAGTAAGGGAAGCCATGGTGGGAGAAAACTTTCCCAAAGAGGAAACTTCTCTCTGGTTCGTGTCTGGCTTTTGGGTTAGAACGGTAGTACGAACCGATAGACTGGTAGTGGCCCTAATACTGGTTGACCCACAACTAGTCTATCGCCAGAGTAAATGATGGAAAACATTAGACTATATAATAACCGGTGCCACCCTAATCGATATCATGAACCGAAAGCATGACCTACCAGTACGTCACACCAGTATATACGATGTACCACTGGTTGTGCCTCTGTATAGGCTAAATCCCAAGCGGAGCCACTATCGGATGACGGATCATCCGACCTAGCTTTTGAAAAACACAATGGAATCCTCTACTGTATACAGTATGTGAAACGGATGACCAATCGGATAACCATTCATCCGATTAGTCTTTTGGTTTTATACATGAAGGAATTGACTAAGTGTTAATCAGCACCACATTTCTGTTGAATGCATAACTGGTTCCTTCTGTCGGTTTAGTCAAGATAGCCTTATAAGTCTAAAAATGATTAGGGAGACTATCCTTTCGATTCCAGGCCTACTTGGGGACATGTGCATGGAAAATTAGGACTTGTCTATGCTGGTTTAAAGATATTCACCAACCTAGTCAATTTATCTAATAAATTAGGGGTAGTAGACAGAGCCTTCTGTAGGCTTCAAGGTTCAGCAACACCTCTGGTGTCAATAGGTGAGGGGTTGGGTCACGTAGTGTTTGAGCATGTGTTTAATGGTTGTTATGGTTATTTTTCTTTTATAACATGTCATCCAATGAATTGTATATAACTGTTCATGCATTTGCATTATAACAATAACTATAAATGATGTTGGTTGTTGTTTCCTTGATATAAACACAGTGAACCATGGGAGTAGGGATCCGGGGTTCTTTGCAAGGAGTGGTTGTAACATAGTTGGTGTGTGCATATCCATGTATAATGGTGTGTGTAACATATGGAAGTAAGGGCATGCATACCATGTTGGTGTGTCGGTGTTCTAGTGGAGACACGGTGAAACATGGGAGTGGGGATCCGGGGCTCTCTGTTGAGATGCCACCCATGTATAGTGGTTCATGTAATGAGCGATCTCTTGAATCACGTTGAGAGGCTGTACCTTAGTAGAGGCATAATGAACCATTGGAATGGGGAGTCGAGGTCCTCTACTGGGTGCAGTTTTAGATAAGACCATGTATGATGGGAATAAAGAGTATGGGAGTACAATACATGTGCCAAGTTGGCACTCTATACTCTAGTGGGGACAAGGTCAGTCCATGGGAGTGGAATGGGGATTCTTGTTGGAGTATAGTTTTATTTACTATGTGCACATGCCATGATGGTTGATTGATTGTTGAATATGATTGTGTGGTGTATATAAACATGTTATGTATGGGGGCATGATACATGGCCATATATCCATTTGCACCTTAGTGGGGACACAGTCAGTCCATGGGAGTGAAACAGGGATCTTTGCTGGGGTGTAACCCATTAATAACATGCTCATGCATCATGATTCAACTTGGTCAAGTGATTTATGCTTTAGCGAGGGGACTATAAATATTTAGGCAATGGGGTACGGAGCACTCAAGCGGTAGGGTACGGGTGTACATGCTTAGGCGGTGGGGTACGGGGCATAGCTCAGGCAGTAGGATACGGGGCAAGATCCTTGCTAGGGTACAGATCGACCATGATTTGCATACACACTTGTATGACACTCATAATTGCTTGTTTATTTGCTTTTGTACTACATTCATAAATTATTGCCTAGGATTGCATTGGATACCTGATTCCCTGAGCTGGGATGTGAGCTCACCCCTTGATATCGAATCTTTTTAGCTTTGTTTGTAGGTACCACTACTGCCGATGTAGATATGGATCCTGCTGATGTTGAGGCAACTTCACTTGGTGGGGTTCCCCTCCGTGATCATGTCAAGGGTTGCACCTATAGGGATTGTATCTATGGGACCTAAGTCAGCTCTTGATTTTGTTAATTTTGCTATTTATAGATAGATGATCGTTTAGTCCATCTATAGGAACCTATTCGGATTTATTCTGGTTACGTATTAAGGGATGTATGTAGTACTATGAGTATTGTAGAACAAATGTAATGGATAACAGACCTATGGTATATAAGTATTACTAGTTGGCATCTGGTTTTTTATTATGATTCCGCTGCATCTCTGATATTCCACTGCAAATTAGTATTATTATCTACTGTTGATTTTGATGATTATTGTGTGTGTAGATTATGGGGTTTGCTGGTAGATCATTTTGGTTGTTGATCACTAGAAGATTCAAGTTGTCTTGTGGATAACCCAGATATTACGTCTGATTCCCAGAATAGGTTGTGACAATCAATCCACATAACGTTGGGTATGGAGAGCATCACAGCTATGTTCATACCACCCTTTATTGCCCATGCCACTACATAACCCCCTAATGGCTAGGGCTACAATTATAAGGATGATTTAAATTTAGCTAACTATGTCCACCTAATTAATCAAATTACTAGACCATAACGTTGCTAAGCTTTCGACCCAGTCCAGTCCCCACATAGGACATTGTGACTTGGCTAAGTTACATGTGGTTAATGCAAAGCAGTGCCAGTAAGAAGTGGTGCAAGCTTCATTCCACCCACCTTCCTCCTTACTGACTTAACCAGACATCATGAATCAAAACATGGATTAGTCGCTTTTGTGCAAAGGTAGTAAGTGTCCCATTCCACTCACCCTTCAATCCTTATCGGCACTACTGATCCCAAGCATAAGGATGTATATGTATGAACAAGCAAACAATATATTGGATGACATGTTATCACACAAGGCATGTTATCGATCGCACATCATCACACAACATAGTCAATGTAACTAATTCTACACAACAAGGGTCTAATCCTCTTACCTGAGATAGTAAACAGAAAATACTGCAGACTACGGCTTTAAACAGTTCTCCTAAGGTTCTCCCATACCTTAATAGCATTAAAAATAAATAGATATAAATCATTTTATCCATTATATGTCTCTATTGTTTGCTCATTGCACATCCTAATAAGTTATTCTCAATTTTAGGGGTCTGATTTCTAGTTAACAAGCATCCTACACTTGCTAACCAGATGTTTCTAATATAGACAAGGGTGAATAGCAAGCCAACTAACAAGTTATAGGGTTATTGACCAAAATAATGGAGGAAGCGTTCATAGAAAAATGATTTCAGGGATCTAAACCCATAAATAGGCTCATTAAAAATCCCAATAAGCTACTGACCAAAGATGGTCAACAACCAAGGTCAAAACCTCGTGCAGCTCATGGCGTCGACCACTCGGTTTTGACTACAGGGGTATAGCACGTGCCATCGGTTGCACGTCAAAACGTGACCAAAACACCTTGATTTTGATATGGTACCTCCCTTGGATTTTTCTAAGCCAGAATAAGAAGTTTGAGCTCAAAATTCCCATTCTAAATCATTTAATGATACCGATTCAATTTCCTGGATAATCGATATTGCTGGATCTGGTTCTTAAACCTTGAATCCGATTCTAGCAACACTATGAAGGGATTTTCCTTGACTTTGGTCTATAAATGGATATTCTAATCCATTATGAAGGCTTAGGATACTTATATTTATTTATCCTTTGTTTCCAACCATTTCCTACTACTTTTAGGATCTTGGTTACTTTCTGAATCAACTCTAACACCCAATGAAATACTTGAGTGTTTACCATTGATGGTGAAGGAGGATTGTAACCATGAAATCATGAGCAAAGATCCCACACTAGATTAACTTATCTGATTTTACTCCAAAGAAATCAAGAAAGTAAGGACTCAATATCGATAGCATTTTTTTGTTGATGGTGCTATCGATGGCTTGCCTCCAATGGTAGACAAGACCTTTCCTTTCTCCTTTCCTCTTCTTCCTTCTTCTCCCTTCTCCAAAACACATCAGAGTTTCTTTGTGTCTTTTCTCTCTTCTCTCTTTTGGTTAGTCTAAATGGATAGATGGAGAAAGCGAAAAGAATAGAGTAGAAACAATCCATTCATGTTAGGATAGGATTGGGTTTCTAAACAAGGTCAGAAGAGGATTCCCTCCTTCCTTCCAAAAATTCAAAAAGAATGAACCTGGCCATTTTCCAAATGATTGGATAATAGTCCAATCCAAAAGCAAGTCCCATACTGGGTTGGTTACTAATGCAGATTTGGTGATGAGGTGCGATAGGAGGTTGTACGGCAAGTAACCGACTGCACCCTCTTGGTGTCCTACCAGACCCCTCAATCAGGCCCTGCTTTGATGTCTTATGTATAAGGGTTGAGTTGGGTTATCTCCGTTGGGTTCTGCTGGTCTGGTTCATGTTGGTTTGAACCGTTAGTCGTGGTAAGACCTGTTACAAAGCCAAAATTTTAAATTAAGACCAAAATTTTGGGTACGGGTCTTACAAACTGGGTCCAAGCCATGGAAGAAATGTTAGGTAACTTACGCTATTCAGATGCATAGAAGGTCATGTGTGCCACCTTTCAACTAAAGGGCGAACCATACATATGGTGGCAAATGATGTAGCCCATCTTCTTACATCATTAAAGAGGCTTTCCTAGCCAACTACCTCCCACAAAGGCACAAACCAGGAACCGATATCATGGAGGCCATTAGGAGGGTCAGGGCTGGGTTGTCCGCTCGCAAAGGTTATGCAAAAATTCATAACAAGTTCATGGCACCTCAAACTGGTGAGAGCAGCCAGCAAGGACATTACAACCCAGGTAACAATTTTTCCTAATAGTCCGTAAATTAGTACTAATTATTTCAAGGTTGCAAGCCTCTCCTTGGATTTCGTTCTGAATAGGAAATGAGAACATTGCCATAGTCAAGTATTCAAATTCCCTATCCCGAACTCATTAAGTGAACTATTAGGTGAAGAATCATGGTAGCCATAGTTGGGTCTCTTTAAACGATAAGTACGAATTATATTAACAAAAGATTGCGAAGGTGGTACCCAGTATCACTCTGATATAGGATATGGACACTAAGGGTTACAACCTTGTTCACCACCTGGTTACTGCCATTTTCCCCTGCCAATGATTTAGGATTGTTTAATACTTGGGGCATCCCACCCACTTCGGTTAAAAAGGTTATGATGGCAATTGGCAATGGCTTACACTTGAAATCCCCTAAGCCATAAAAAGTTTGAAGAGACACCAAGTATCTAAGTCTAGGGAACGTACTACGGGCAGGCCCTAATGCCATTCTGGATAACAAACCTAAGGTATTGTCAATAGATATTGAACGAATAGTATGACAAGAATTTTACGGGATTATTTCAACAGGGATGTTAAGATGTAAGAGGATAGGGAGAGATATGATTTTATTTATACTTAGACTTCTATAATGGGAACTGGTTGTGGCTATGCATCCTTTTTTGATGATGATAGTAAATTATTGATGCAAGTATGACCTTTGAAATTAAGCTACATTATTGGTGTTGTGTCTTGGTAGATGCATTATGTGCTTACATTAATGCACATGTTTCTGCCAGCCCTGAAACCCCCAACATTGAGGCTACCGCAGCCGATGTAAAGGGCACTATATCATTACCCTCCCTAAGTCAAAATACCACAGATACAGTGAGAATGGTGGATGGAATTACAAGAGCCATCTACCATCGAAATTGTCACAGCCCCTTTAGGGAATCAGGCGTGATATCTAGGTCGACCCACAAGATAACCCGAATACATCCAACAGTTGACAACCACAATGTTCTACCATACAAACTCCATAGTCTACACAATCAATAACCATAACAATAAAGAGAAAGCAGAGTAATAATAGCGGAAGCACTAATAAATGACAAAGGCTGGCTAAAGTGATATCATATCATAATAAAGTTAGTTATGCATTACATGTCATTGTTCCCACCAA
Organism: Protea cynaroides; assembly: GCA_028583415.1. Lineage (NCBI taxonomy): Eukaryota > Viridiplantae > Streptophyta > Magnoliopsida > Proteales > Proteaceae > Protea > Protea cynaroides. The sequence goes on from CM053273.1 coordinate 66,765,793, forward strand.
AATAATATTGTATCCCATATAAACATAGCCAAATCAAAAGAATAAATCATATCTAGTGTTTAAAAAGATCACACTATATATCTACAAAATAATCTGAAGGGATAGGAAGAAAGAGTATGGAAAGGGTTGTGTCATGCGTACACGCAAGCACTATAAGTGCAGCCCTCGCCGTGCTCCCCACCAAAGTCCTCAGTCCCGGCTGTGTCGCTCGCCAGTGATGACTCCATAAAATCCCTGATAGAGTAATCACCTGAATCAGAATTTGAAAACAAGTATCGATACGAGGCATCCCAGCTCAGTGAGAAATCAGGTATCACATGCATGAATCATACAATGAAATGGAACGCAATTCATTATTATAAGTCTCTGGACAAATGTTTCTACTTGGTATCCTATTGAGATTTGACCAATGCTTTCGGTCTTCCTTATGGTCCCTTGGCCTCCAACTCTCACATATCGGGCAAGGTAGAAGTAGAATACATGATCTCGGACTGTTAAACTACCTTTACAAGTGAACCCCCTGACAGGTCCCTAGCCCTCCCACTATAGACCCCATCTAACATCGAAGACCCCAAGCCGATCCCATTCTCCCTACTAGGTCCCAGACCAAGGGAGTATGAGTCTATACCAATACCTAAACCCCTACTGGCAAGGGTGCAGAAACAAGGAAAATGACACCACCTATGTCTATCATGTGCATAAAAGTAAATGAAGCTGCACCCCAGCAGAGATCCCCGACACCACTCCCATGGACCACAGTACCCCCGCTAAGGTCCTAGCAAATTCCAACATGGTCTGTATACTCGTGCTCCACCCTCCTCTGGGTATCCACAAGTGACATGAACCATCATACATGGCTGAACATGTACATTAAAATAAATAGGACTATACCCCAATAGAGATTTCCGACACCACTCCCATGGACCACCGTGCCCTTGCTAAGGTACTAGCATCATCAACATGGTCGGTGTACCCATGCGTCACCCTACCCTAGGTATCCACACGTCACATGAACCATCATACCCAAACATAAATACAATCCAACCAAACATATTGTTATAATGCAGATGCATGCTTAGATATAAATAATTATTGGATGACATGTTATAAGCATAAATCATAAACATGCATCATATGTCCTACTTACTATGGACCCGACCCCTTACCTAATAGCACTACAAGTGTTGTTGAACTTCGAAGCCAATAGAAGGCTTCTTCCTTACCCTCGTCGGTTTACCTATTTAATTAGATAATTTCATTAGGCTAGTTGTGTAACTTTTAACTAGTATGGACAGGTTTTATATCTCCATATATGGGTCCCGAGATAAGCCGAGAATCCAACGGTTGCTCCCCAAAAGTCCTATCTAGGCATACTGGCTAATAGAGCCAGAAGCGGATGGTAATTCCAGATGGTGTATCCTCAAGAATTAGCCACCAGTTATACTTAGAGAATTTCATTCTAGCCTGAATCGAAGGATTAAATCAGTTGGTCAAGCATCCGGCTTTGCATCCAGATACGCACCAATCATAACAAGAGGCTCGCAGAGAGCAATGCAGAGGCTTTGCCAGGTGGTGTTCCCTCTGGTATTGCCTCCGGCTTATACATAAGCCTATCCGGACCCCTTGGGTTAATCAGACCCATGAAGTAATTGGAGGGTCATGCCTCCGGATATAGTGTCTTCGATTATGAGCCTCCAGTTTAGTCGAAACACTTAGGTCAAATAACCAAGAGTTAGGCAGAGGCAATGGTGGATGATGTTTTTGCTGGTTTAGCCTCCGGCTCAACTCAACACAAACTATTACTAAGGTAATAACCTTGGCGGCGGGAGAACCTTGACAGATCGGGAGGCAGAGACCATGACCTAGCCTCCAGATCAATCCACCGGTTCAAGTCCAGAAACCAGACTCAAACTAGGGATGATGGTCTCATTTTGGGGAGCTTTAACTCCCCATTACTTCTATACCTATTCTAGGCAGTGGGAATCACTTCTCCATCCCAAGAATAGCTATTCCAGTCATCAAGACTCAATAATACCTCCTTTATGGAGGTTGGTGAACCACCTAACCTTTCTAGGGTTTGAATTGGTTTCCATTAATGGAGACCATTAATGGTAGAGTAACCACCATTTGGCCCTTGCATCAACACCATAAGGAAGGGAAAAGAGGGAGGGTGATTCTTACCTCCAAAGGAGTAGAACAAGCTTAAGCGCCAAGCTTTGAGCTTTAAACCTCCACACTCCACTACTATCACACACCACAAGGCCAAGAAGAGAGGGCTCCTTATTTATAGAAACTTGTAGAGAGAGAGAGTGTCTCTCAGGCTCGATCCGGTGACTGACAACTAGGTGGTACACCATTAGGCAATGTGGGTTTTACAGACATTCAGAATTTCAACAAAGAATGTTAACCAAATTGGTTAAGGCAATACGGCATGATCCTGTGCCGGTCTCAATTATAGTAGGGGTGTCAAAGGTTTTGGGAAGATTTATACATGACCTTCAAGAACAAAATAGGGATATTGTCGCACAGATTGTGACCACTTTGAATATCTAACCCATAATTACCATCCCAGGCACCATTGGTGAGGATGTGCCAACAGACAAGAGGACTAGTAAGTGACCGATGGTATTTATAGAGGTGGGAAAACTATGCAAGGTATCAAAGGTTTAGTCTCCCCAGACCGGACATCTACTAATGGAACAGCAACCCATCATACCAAGGACCCTCGCTACACCGAACCCGATGCACCGTAAATGCTATCGGTGAGGTGAGGGTGAGCACATCATGCATGGATGTACATTACCTCGTACATGGGAACTAGTCCCAGCACCAAAACTGTTGGGTATGTGCTTCAACTATAGTCAACCTAGGCATATGGCTAGCGACTGCTCGTAACCACATAGGCACTAGACCCCAATGTAATGGCAAAGGGAGACCATAATCTCATCTGGGAAACTTTTGGCAGATACCCTCTAGACCGCTATGAGTTGTTTAATTGTTTCATCTCCTTGCCTACATTTATTTACATGTGAAATGTTCGGATCTGGTAAAGGTGAATGTAGTTGTAGGCAAAGAAGTAGCACAGAACGACCATACCGAGTTAGCTACCTATGTAAGCTTTAATTTTGAAGACAAAGCTCCTATAAGTTGGGGGATTATAAGACCCGCACCTGAACTCCCCTACTGACCTAGACTGACGTGGACCCATTGGACACATCCGGGTCATAGGTAAGGAACTCCAATCCAAACTTAGATGAGTTGGTAAACCTTAGGTGGACCCTACATACATCTGGCTCCTTGCCACTAGCTTAGCTTCGTGGCTCACCCTTTCTCTCCTCGGGTCTATAAATAGTGACCCAAGGTCTCATTAATCCTCTTGATGAAATTATGGGAGTGAGAGTGTGTATCCCTTGGAAGACCTTGGAAAGGCTTAGAGCTCAAGGAACCCTCATCTACTCCAAGTAACATCCTCTAAACCTTCCCCCCTTTAAATGTGTAGCCATGACCACCCTTGATGTTGGTTAATGGTGGCCACCAAACCTAGGAATATGATTTAGGCTACCCCCACCTCCAATGGAGGTGCTATTGGATCTAAAACTACTACCAAGGGTAGGGAATATGTTCCCCATCATTTATTTATGTATGGATGATGGTGGGGAGGCAAATTCCCCAAGTTGCACTTTTCCTTCCCTGCTATCACACCCCAAAATATAGGTATGAAAATTTTTTTAGATACGACTGGATCAACATTGAAGTTTGGATGTGATCCCACCAGGATCTCATAAGTAGTAGAGACCCATACCAACCACATACAAACACAATGACACATATACAATTCAGAGTAATAAATAGCAAAAGATAAATAAATAACTATGAGCATTCTAATGATAAATATTAGTAATACCAAATTTCCTCCTTAAAAATTTGTTCATCAACAATCACCACCAATAAAATTTAAAGTAATACTGACCTATAAATTACGAGCTAACTGAATGTAATTTAACTAATCGAAAAGAAAAATGACAGAAACTATTCATTATTCAAGTAACTCTTCATCACGAACATCTATCCATAAAAAACATACATGGCACATTCGCAGTCCATGTCATGTATTTCATCCTTGAACAACATTGTTCCTAACTGGACTAAATGAGAGATCGCAGGCTCATTTAGATAATCAACAACAATGGTACCTACAGCATCATCTAAAAAGAAGTCGTATACAAGGGTAAGCTTTCCAACTTGAGCTCAGTGAGATATAGACAGGCAAGCAAGCAAAATGCATGATCAGTTTATTACACACAGCAATGCAAAAGTTCGATATCCTGATGCTAGTGCTAAGGTAAGGCCTAGCCACACCTCCCCAAAGTTGACTATAACCTCCATGCATGGGAATGTTTGGACACATACCAGTCTACTCTAATAGCCTTAGTATAGCCATACGACATCCCAATAAGAATGTTGATCAACTAGCAAGTTCGACCAGTGAAGCTCAAAAGAACACTGCTAACCCTTCCCCCTCATCACTTTATCCTACTAGTATTTGATCCCCTATTGGCCAGGGTTATATACAAGGGTTGTGCCACTAACCAATCCTACATGTCATCTAATATATCCCTCTCACCAATCCCAGTAGGAATCCCAGACCATCTATTTTGCCCCCTTCCCCCCAAGATGCTGTCATCCTGCTAGGGTGAGTGACATACTGGTCAAATTTGCCTAGTAGGTCGGATCCAACAGTCCTTGACCATTTCACTACTGTCCACTAGGTCTCAATCACATACATTAATATAACAATCATATAATATAAATGTAATTGCATGCACAAAGCAATTACTGGATGACATGATATCATAGCACGCATGTAGCATAATAATCATATATTGTAAACACTCCAAAAATCAATCAAGGGTTCTATTCCTCACCTGGGTTCTTGTAATTTCTACTATCTACACCACATGAGTCGATGATATCCACACACGTGACACCTAGATAGGTAAATTAATGTTAATCTTTTAATTGTGTTCTCAGTAGACTAAATAATGGTCTTCTGGGGTTATCCGATCGTAGCTCCAGGCATAAGGGTCAAGTCTAGTATTGTGTTTAGCTGAACCTTAGCTTTTCTGCCAATGGTTGATCATTCTGTCGATCGTTACAGTCGTCTGACCTGCGCCGCGTTCGACTACTTACCGAGACCTTTTTGGGATTGGTCAATCGTTATGCCGGCTCTTACATTCCATCATCTAGGGTATCATCCAAGCTCTTTTTGAAGGGTTAGTCAAGGTTGGTAGCCTATCCGAAGGCATGGGTTTTACCTCCGGGGTTCCCCTCTAGACACACTTCAAGACCCTTCTATTGACGTTCATCGGTAATCTTCAAGAACGGAGTTTTACTATAATATTAGTCCATACTTTGCTAACCTAGTGTGGTCCGATAGTGAGGTACCTCTTAAGCCTAGGCATTAATGTAAAAAGGATGGATTTAAGGTTTATCATAATTTACAAGAGGATTTAGGGTTTTACAGATGATCGCTTTACCAATGTCGATCAGCGGTGTACGTCGTCGATAAGTCCCCAAGCACGAGTGTTGCCAAGCTTTTCCCCCTTCTTTCAACTTCTCCCCTATCTTTGAGGATGCGTTAGAATTGTCTAAGGCCGATATGTACTCAGAGGAATGTGAAAAGGTAGGTTTTTAATCCATTGAAGTGTCCCTCTTGGAATAAAACTCTTAATTAGAATAAGGGACTCATAAGAAGTTGCCAAGTGGCAAGAGTTTGAGTTAAGAAGGGACTTCTTCCATTACTCAACCCCAAAGGCAGTTAGGATGAGTGTGGGCCCCTCTGGATTCATCCATGGGTCCAAGGAATATCCTAACGAATTTCAAAATGGATTCAAATCATGAAATCCCATGGATAGGCCAATTTTGGCGATGGTCCCGGTCTCTACCCCATCGGCTTTACCAACCTACGATTGCAACCAGCCCCTTTTTAAGTTATATACTAACATAGGGCAAGAAAAATTTGAGAGTTTAAATGGTACCTATTGTAAGAGCCGTGTCGAACTAATCGATCATACCACCTTGTACCAGGTCTACCTATCATGGTCGAGCCAAGTGGACCAAGTGCGTGAAGAAACCACAAGACCAGGTATGAAATCAACTCAAAAACAGTCAATTATGAGCGTGTGGTCACATGCCTAAACAGGTGTGACCGATCCCACCTCAAAAGAGTCCAACCATACAAATTTAGGTCGTGTGGTCGGACGTAGGGTCATGAATTCTGCGACCCCACCTCAGACCCCACAGAACCCAGACAGAACCAAAATTAGGGAACCTTCCTAATCCGAAGGGGGTCTTTCCTAAACTCATTAGGGATTATTATGGAGGGTTTTCCTCTATAAATAGGACGTCCCTTAGCCTCTTTCACTTCTTTAGAACCCTAATTGAAAGTGAGAGAAAGATAAGAGAAGGAAGAGAAGAAAAATCTAAGAAGAAGACTAAGGAGGAGGAAAATTCAGAGAAAACTTTGAATCTTCGGCAAGAATAAGGTATGAACCTAATTCCCATGATTAATTGAAAGCCTAGAATAGTTCATGAAGAAGATAGGATCTAGGAGAAACCCAAATCATCCATCCATGGGGAAATTCCAAGTGAATCCATGGAGAAAATTATTATGGACAATGGATGGTGTATAAAATTATAGTTTTGAGCCATAGAACGGTCATAAGAAGGACCATGATGATAAAGCAAAGGATCCAAACATGAAGGAACGAAGTTGAGAGTGAAAGGTCGACCATAACACGTGTGGTCGCATGTGGGGTTGCATGATGTCTGACCCCACAAGACCCACATGTCCGACCACATGCCCTCGGGAAGTTTCCAAGGAGGGTGTGGTCGCACGTGGGGTTGGAGTATGTCCAACCCTACCTTGCGACCCCGCACCCTATGGTAGCAAAAACTGAGACCCTAGGTGCTACCCCACCTGCGACCCCTCAGTTTTTATTAGTCTAAACACATGAGAATTTATTCTAATTAAAATTTATCAACCTGTTAGGTTTTCAAGTGGTCTAAGAGTGAATTACAAAGCTTGAACGAGGATCTATTATCGACTAAAGGTGAGGGAACAAGACCTAAACTAATTGGCTAATAATAAACTGTTTTTGTTTATTGAGTCCGATGCCATGAATGATTCTATGCTTGTATGCTTGTAATGTACATTTAACATGTCATCCAATATTCTTCCTATTACTGTCCATGCATATTTAATTTCATTTATTTATAACATGATGATGATGATGATGCTAGGAATAGGCATGTGAATGTTTGTGTGTGGTTAGTGTACTTGATGCAAGTGGGGCATCAAGGGAAGTGTGATGCGATGTGGTCCTAAGCACTTTAGTTCTATCTTTACTCAAGTCTTGTCCACTAACATCATCGTATCACCATTACCTTAGCAGAACTATTACGTCGTAGGGCATCAGGGGAGGTGGTCTCGGACCGTGTAGTCTTTGACTCTGCCGGGGGGCCTTAGCTCTATCTCTATGGACGTATTGAGGGATGCTGGGGTGAGGCCTTGGATACACTGTTTGACATTAGGATTGGTTAGTTGTGAGCCCAGTCTGCAAGCCCTCGCCAATAGGGGCTTACGTGTTGGTATGGATAGGGCATCAGGGGAAGTGTGATGCGGTGCAATCCTAAGCACTTTAGCTCTATCCTTATTCCATGGTAGGGTGGATGTGGACGGAAATGGTGTTTGATCCATTGGGTGGGCTTACACACCCGTGTATTGAGGTGCGGTGCCACCAAACCTTTCTATTACACATTGCAAACTTATGAACCAGACCAAAGATATGAATTGAATGCATACATATGTTTGTTGCATTATTTTGTTTGCTCACTGAGCCATGATGTGTGATCACCCTTTCGACGTCGAATATTTTTAGTTGATGATGCAGGTACTACTGTAGAAGACTATATGAATGCTCTGATGTATGGACATGTTGCGGCGATGGATGCAGAAGCTATGATGCAGTCGCATGATTCGTCGTGCGAGTGCAACTCATGCGTCTTCGATTAGAATTATAGTTGGATTATTAAGAACATGTAATTGATTAATTTATTTTATTTTATGTCTTTGTCATTTGGAGATAATTGGATAATTTATTTATTTTATCACCGTTAGACTCTCAGTTCATTAAATATTAAAGACTTCCACTATTGTGTATTTATTCTTATTATGGTTATGGATGTGTATGGTTTAAGTAAACGGACACAGCCTATTCGAGATCCTGGTTGAACCGTTGGATCATAGACGGTTCATCACACCATTCTGGTTGGTACGGAATTGGAGTGTGACAACTTGATATTAGAGCCCTCGGGCCCTATCTTTTAAACCTGTATACTTCTACAAAAGTTTGTGAATTGAGTTAGGGATTTAAAAGCTTTAATAAGAACACACTATATGCACCGTGTTGTATGAGACAAAAATTAAGAAAGATAATAATGCATATATAAAAGGAGAAACAAATTTCATATATACATCGAATAAAAAGCAACATATATACATATCCAAATCAGAGTAACTGTCCGGGTTGTGGACCATACTCTGTAGTACAAGGAAAAACAAAAAGAAAATATACATCATGGAGCTGGAGGTGCTGGAGAAGGAGGTGCCTCACGATCCTAGTCATAGTCCTCAGCATACACTCTAGTTAGCCAGGCTACCTGAGTCTGGGTCACCTGGAGACTAGCTGTCAGATCGGCCATCCGCTGATCAGACACGCGCTGGGCATCTAGAAGCTCTCTTACTCTCCCATCAGTCACGTGCTGAGCCTCTCTAATCTCACGCAGTAGCCCCATCACATCATCAGATGGTGGGTGTGAAGGATCAGCAGTGTGTGATTGAACCCGAGATGGGCTAGCTCCAGTGGACTACGATGGTGATGGAGGAGGTATGGCATCTACATCCATATACATACGATCATCATCCTCAGCATCACCCCCATGGACTCCTGCTGCTGCTGCTGTCGCCTAAGCGTCTGTTCTCTTGACCCGAGTACAGGGATGCACCAGAGCATTCCTCTCCTCGTCACTGACCTGTGCATCTCGCATCCCCATCTTACAGATGGCCTTCCAGTCAAGGTCAGAAGAGAAAGTATCCTCATGAATCCTCTCATCCAATAAGTCGATGTGCAAGCATATGAGCAGGGTAGTGATTAAATGTCCATAGGGCAGGTTGCCTACCAGACCAGGCGTCGTAGCACGGATCATCGTCTTGATGATAATGTATGGCAAGCAGACGGGCTGCCTAGTGCAAATGCAGTACAAGAGGTACTGGGTCAACTGGGAAATCCTATCATAATGCCCACTCTGAGGAATCAAGTTGTGCTGAATGATCTTGCAGTACACCCGAGGTTCCGGTCGTAGGTTGATTGCCTTTATCTCCCAGCGATCACCTCTAAGAAGCTGGCGATCAATCTCAGCACGCATCATCAAGGAAAAGAACTGGGGTTCCTTGGGTGCACAGTATACCAAGGGGCCGTCATTTGATATACCCAGGAGATCAGCCAAATACTGGCAGTTAAAGGAAACTTCAACCCCTTTCACATAACTGGTGATCCTGAGCTCCCTACGCCTGTTTGTGTCATTGCGATCACCCACTACCTAAAGGTTGCAATAGTACTGCTTCACCAAAGCAGAACAGGTGCAAGCCTCATACATTATCACGGGGAGCCAACCCATGTCCCTAAAAGCTCCCTCTACATTAAACAAGGCTAGACTAGCCAAGCTTACACGGTGACCCCCTTCTACCTTCTATGCTCATAACGAGCATACTGAGCCTCTGCCTCATTAGAGCGGAAATGAATGGGATCATGAGCTCTGGGAACTTTGGTGCGAGCCATGCTATCTGCAAAGACACAGACAAATAGACAAGATATTATAAATGGTGAAAAACTTAAAATTTTGGGCATTATAATAGCATGATTTGGCCAAAAGCCTCACTTTTCACCCAAACAATTGGGCAGGAGGACTTACATATGTTCTAAACCACCCTGAAAGGTTCATACTGTTGGAAATTTAAACTAGGAAGGTTGAATTTGAAGAAATTTCAACAATGGAACAAAACCCCAAAGATTAGGTCAAAAATGGACAATTTCAAGTTTCTCAAAAACTAACCAATGAAACTCAAATTTTCTTGAGGGCTTTCATCCATTGGGTGGCCAATAGCAAAAGCCCCCAATAAAAATCAAATTTTTATGGTTAGAAAAAATCTAATTTAAAGAAAATGATGTAAATGGAGAAAAACCTAGTTTTGAAAGCTTAAAAATGAAGACCAGTAGAGCACATACCTGAAGGAACGAAGCAGAGGTTGTGAATGGAAGAAATAATCACCAAACACGAGGGGTCGATACTGTAGCAACTCAGGGGAAGCGAGTTGAGTTGAAGGAAAAAGAGAAAGTGAGAAATGATTCTAAAAATCAGGTTTAAAAACCTGATTTGGGGTCGTGCAGTCGCAAAATTCGACTAAACATGCGACCCTACGACCGACCCCAGGATCGACCCTAGGCTCTCGGTAAGCTGATAGACATCGTGTGGTCGGACATATACCGACCCCAGGATCGACCCTAGGCTCTCGGTGATTTGACAAACATCGTGTGGTCGGTCCCTATGGTCGGACATATACCGACCCTACGTCCGACCCTTGGCTCTCGATAAGCTGACAGGGTTTTTTGAGGTCGCATACCCTGTGGTCAGACACAGTGCGACCCTACCATCGACCCTACTATAGAAAATTCAGTATTTTCACTGAATGACTTGAAAAATTGGAATTTTACATTGATTAGTTGGATTTTGACTTGGGAATGACTTATATTGATTGCCTCACATGTTCTATGATTGTTTTTCAGACACTACCACCACCAGAACAGGAAATGGCTGGGCGAAGAGTAACTAGGCGAGGTCGTAACCCAATTCCACCACCACCACCTGTGGAGGAAGATAGCCATGAAAATCTTGAAGGACAAGAGAATCAAAATATGGCAACACCAGGAGCTAATGGCCAGGCAAATCCTATAAACTTGCCAGCCCCACCTACAGATTTGGCCACAGCAGTAATGAACCTGGCACAATAGCTACAGCAAATACAGCAGGTGCAAGCCAATATGCAAGCTGCTATAGGAATGGTTTTTCTAGCTGCACATACAACACCTATGCTAGCCGGACAAGCTAGCATAGTACCTGGGGTAGCAACACAGTACCCCAAGCACCTCAAATGCTAGTTGTGCAAGCTCTAGTACAGAACCCTGAGGTAGCCCAAGGCAACTATCAGTACCAACCACCTATGTATGGGGCCTATGCTCAGTATCAGTTGGACCACTCTAGATTGATCGAGCGTTTTCTGAAAATGAAACTGAAGGAATATAATGGCAAACCAGCAGATCCTTTGTGGCCAGCTCACTGGATCGATGAGATGGAAAGAAATTTCAAGATGATGACAGTTAATGAGGAAGAGAAAGTATTGTGTGCAACATTTATACTGAAAGGCAATGCACACCACTGGTGGAAGTCCACTCGGACTTATCTGTTAACCAAGCACGCCCAATTGAGCTATCTATAAAGAGGCATTCTTCGAGAAGTACTTTCTCAGAAGTTTCAGAGATGCTATGGAAAGAGAGTTTCTGAGTCTGTATCAAGGACAGATGACGGTGGATGCATACCAACAGCGTTATGAAGAGCTGTTTTTCTTTGCTCCCTCTAGCATGCCGGAGGAAAATACTAAAACCCGAAGGTTCGTCATGGGACTTAGGGGAAGCATTCAAGAGCATGTTTTGGGGCTGGAAAAGAAGGTTTATAATGAAGCAGTGCAGATTGCTTGAGTACTAGAATCGAGCTAGAGAGAAAGCTATTTTGCTCAGAATAAAGGTATCAAGAGGCCAAATGGAAATTCTTATAACGGAGGGAACACAAAGACATTCAAACGCTTCCGCACTCAAGGATTTAATGCTGCAGCCAAGACTACTCCAATAGTCCAGCCTCAACAAAAGCAAAATAATGAAGGAGTAAAATGCTATAACTGCAATCAAGTGGGACATTATTCTAAGGAATGTCCTAAGCCCAGGAAGCAGCTACAGCAAGGAAAGGTTTATGCAATTACATTTGAGGATGCTATCGCATCACCTGATGTGGTCACAGGTATGACCTGAACCTTTCATTTTGTGTTACCTTGTGTGAGCATGTAGACTAAATTAAAATAAATCACAGGTATCGTACCTATTAATGGCATACCCACTAGAGTACTCTTTGATTCTGGAGCTACTCATTCTTTTATATCTGTGTCATTTGAAAAGAAGCTAAATCTACCCCTCAGATCTTTAGACTACAAATTGCTTGTACGATCGCCTATGGGATTAGAGGTGGAATTAGAAAAAGGTTATGGACCATGTCCAGTTCTTATCGGCGAGAAGATTTTGGATGCAACCCTGATTCAACTCGAAATGGAAAACTTTGACGTTATCTTGGGAATAGATTGGTTAGCTCGGCATTCTGCAAACCTATTATGTGCAGAAAAGAATGTGACATTTAAAGACAAGGAAGGAGCAGAGTTTAGTTTTGCAGGAACCAAACTTCCCCGTAAAGGAAAACTCATCTTCTCTGCATTAAAGGCTAGAAAATGCCTCGAGAAAGGAGGAGTTGGGTATCTAGTATCCGTGGTTGATCTCACCATGGAAGTACCACGAATGGAGGATATGACTTTCCAGATGTATTTTCTGAGGAACAACCAGGACTACCACCCGACCGAGCGACAGAGTTCGTTGTAGATCTGATACCCGGAGCCGTGCCAGTATCTAAAGCACCCTATCGAATGGCTCCTATTGAACTGAAGGAATTAAAGGTACAGTTATAGGAATTACTGGACAAGGGTTATATCAGACCTAGCATATCACCATGGGGAGCACCAGTATTGTTTGTAAGGAAGAAGGATGGTAGAGTTCGACTGTGTATAGATTACTGGGAATTGAATAAGCTTACAATCAAGAATCGATACCCATTGCCTCGGATCGATGACTTGTTCGATCAGTTGCAAGGTGCCAAGGTGTTCTCCAAGATTGATCTTCGATCAGGATACCATCAGTTGAAGATTAAGGAAGGTGATATTCCAAAGACAGCATTCAGAACAAGATATGGACATTATGAATTTTTAGTCATGTCTTTTGGATTAACTAACGCACCCATAACTTTTATGGAACTCATGAATCAGGTATTCCATGATATGTTGGATACGTCAGTCATTGTGTTTATTGATGATATATTGGTTTACTCCAAAGACAGGGAAACTCATGTCATGAATCTAAGAGCCGCTCTGCAACGACTAAGAAAGAGATGCTTTATGCCAAATTTACAAAAAGTGTGAGTTTTGGCTAAATGAGGTCGCTTTCTTAGGCCATGTTATATCCGCTGAGGGAATTAAAGTGGATCCTAGCAAGATTGAAGCCATTGTAAAGTGGCAAGCACCTAAGAGTGTTGCAGAAATTAGAAGCGTCCTAGGTCTAGCTGGGTATTATCGACGATTCATGGAAGACTACTCCAGAATTGTCGTACCTCACACCAGTTTGACTAAGAAAGGAGAAAAGTTTATTTGGACTGACAAATGTGAGAAAGGTTTCCAAACATTGAAGGCTAGATTGATATCTGCTCCCATCTTGACTGTTCTTATTCCAGGACAACCATTTACCTTGTACACTGATGCGTCTGGATTGGGTTTAGGATGTGTACTTATGCAAGGAGAACAGGTAGCAGCGTATGCCTCAAGACAACTAAAAATACATGAGAAGAACTATCCCACTCATGACTTAGAATTAGCGACAGTAGTACATGCTGTCAAGATATGGAGACATTATTTGTATGGAGAAAAATTTCAGATTAAATCAGATCATCAGAGTCTCACTTATCTTTTTAATCAGAAGGAGTTGAACATGAGACATAGAAGATGGCTGGAACTATTAAAGGAATATGATTGCGATATCCAGTATCATCCAGGAAAGGCTAATGTAGTTGCTGATGCGCTAAGCAGAAAAAAAATGATAAAATCGCAAGGAGAGGTTAACACGACTACGGCAATGTGTGTTACAGGAAAGGTATTTCATCATGGTAATGAGCAGTTCATGATAGATGCACCGGGTGGATCAACCAACCAAGGGTTTATTCATCGATTTTCAAATATGTTCGCAACATTGAAGATTGTACATGATATAATAGATGAAGTGAAAGTCGCTCTTAAATCAGACCCTTATCTGAGAACGGTAAAGAAGACATTAAAAAAGGTAGGACCATTCCTGAGTTCACCTTGGACAATGAAAAGGTACTGAAGTACAAAGGAAGAGTATGTATTCCTGAAATGAAAAACTTAGACAATAGACACAGACTAATGAAGGAAGCTCACACTACGCTTATTCGGTACATCCTGGAAGTACAAAGATGTATCATGATTTGAAGAAATTATATTGGTGGAGAGGAATGAAAGCAGATGTAGCTAAATTCGTGTCTCAATGCCTAAATTTTCAGAGGGTGAAGACTGAACGGCAAAGACTTGCAGGATTGTTGCAGCCACTGCCAGAACTAGCATGCACTATGGACTTCGTAACCGGGTTACCATTGACTCTCCGAATAGTTGATGCGGTTTGGGTGATTGTAGATCGTCTGACTAAGATAGCTCGCTTCATAGCTATACGACCTCAGTATACCCTAGAGAGGTTAGCCAAGCTATATATGGATAATATTGTCAGATTACATGGTGTACCTGAAAGCATTGTGTCCGACAGAGACCCACACTTTACTTCAAAGTTTTGAAAAGGATTACAGAAGGCTATGGGTACAACATTGGAATTCAGTACTGCATTCCATCCTCAGACAGACGGACAGTCGAAGCGTACCATTCAGATTTTAGAAGACATGCTTCGAGCCTGTGTTATTGATTTCAATGGATCATGGGATGAGAAACTACCATTAATCGAGTTCGCCTATAACAACAACTATCAGGCTACTATACAGATGTCACCCTATGAAGCACTGTATGGTAGGAAGTGTCGAACTCCCTTGTTTTGAAATGAAGTTGGTGAAAGAAGTATTGTTGGACTAGAATTTGTTAAAGAGACTTGTCGTGTAGTCGACATTATTAAGGAAAGAGTTAGAACGGCTCAGAATCGTCAGAAACAGTATGCAGATACTCGACGTCGAGACCATGAATTTGTCGTAGGTGATAAGGTATTCTTGAAGGTATCACCTATGTGAGGTTTAAAACGATTTGGACAGAAAGAGAAACTAAGTCCATGATATGTCGGGCCCTATGAGATTCTAGTTAAATGTGGAAAAGTGGCGTATCAGTTAGCACTACTACTATCTATGTCAAGTGTGCATGATGTATTTCATATCTCATTATTGAAGAAGTATGTCAGAGATCCAACACACGTTTTAACAGCGGATCCACCACATCTAACTGATGATTTGACATTCGAAGTAGCACTAACTGAAATCACCAGCCGAAAGGTTCAACGTCTACACAACTGTGACATTTATTATGTTAAGGTCACTTAGAGGAGCTGAGATATAGAAGAAATCACATGGGAAGAAGAAAATGCTATACGAAAGAAATATCCTCACCTTTTCGATTCAGAAGGTATGTGTAAATTTTGAGGATGAAATTTCAAATAAGAGGGGGGAGTTGTAAGACCCATGTCGAACTAACCGGCCTTACGACCTTGTATCAGGTCTAGCTATCATGGTCGAGTCAAGTGGACCACGTGCGTGAAGAAATCACAAGATCAGGTATGAAATCAACTCAAAAACAGTCAATTATGAGCGTATGGTCGCATGCCTAAACAGGTGTGACCGACCCCACCTCAAAAGAGTCCAACCACACAAATTTAGATCGTGTGGTCGGACGTAGGGTCACGGATTCTACGACTCCACCTCCGACCCCACGGAACCCAGACAGAAACGAAATTAAGAAACCTTCCTAATTTAAAGGGGGTCTTTCCTAAACTCATTATGACATATTATGGAGGGTTTTCCTCTATAAATAGGACGCCCCTTAGCCTCTTTCACTCCTTTAGAACCCTAGTTGAAAGTGAGAGAAAGAGAAGAGAAGGAAGAGAAGGAAAATCTAAGAAGAAGACTAACGAAGAGGAAAATTCAGAGAAAACTCTGAATCTTCGACAAGCATAAGGTATGAACCTAATTCCCATAATTAATTGAGAGCCTAGAATAGTTCATGAAGAAGATAGGATCTAGGAGAAACCCAAATCATCCATCCATGGGTAAATTTCAAGAAAATCCATGGAGGAAATTATTGTGGACAGTGGATGGTGTATAAAATTGTAGTTTTGAGCCATAGAACGATCATAGGAAGGACCATGATGATAAGGAAAAGGATCCAAACATGAAGGAATGAAGTTGAGAGTGAAAGATCGACCATAACACGTGTGGTCGCACGTGGGGTCACATGATGTCTGACCCCACAAGACCCACATGTCCTACCACATGCCCTCGGGAAGTTTCTAGGGAGGGTGTGGTCGCATATGGGGTCGGAGTATGTCTGACCCTACCCTGCGACCCCACACCATGTGGTCACAAAAACTGAGACCCCAGGTACTACCCCACCTACGACCCCTTAGTTTCTATTAGTCTAAACACATCGGAATTTATTCTAATTAAAATCTATCAACTTGTTAGGTTTCCAAATGGACTAAGTAAATTACAAAGCTTGAACGAGGATCTATTATCGACCAAAGGTGAGGGAACAAGACCTAAACTAATTGGCTAATAATAAACTGTTTTTGTTTATTGAGTCTGATGTCATGAATGATTCTATGCTTGTATGCATGTAATGTGCATTTAACATGTCATCCAATATTCCTGCTATTACTGTCCATGCATATTTAATTTCATTTATTTATAACATGATGATGATGATGATGCTAGGAATAGGCATGTGAATGTTTGTGTGTGGTTAGTGTACTTGATGCGAGTGGGGCATCAGGGGAAGTGTGATGCCATGCGGTCCTAAGCACTTTAGCTCTATCTCTACTCAAGTCTTGTCCACTAACAACGTCGTATCGTCATTACCTTAGCAGAACTATTACGTCGTAGGGCATCAGGGGAGGTGGTCTCGGACCTTGTAGTCTCTGACTCTTCTGGGGGGCCTTAGCTCTATCTCTATGGACGTATTGAGGGATGCTGGGGTGAGGCCTTGGATACATTGTTTGACATTAGGATTGGTTAGTTGCGAGCCCAGTTTGCAAGCCCTCGCCAACCTTACATGTTGGTATGGGTAGGGCATCATGGGAAGTATGATGCGGTGTGGTCCTAAGAACTTTAGCTCTATCCCTATTTCATGGTGGGGTGGATGTGGACGACAATGGTGTTTGATCCATTGGGTGGGCTTACACACCCATGTATAGAGGTTCGGTGGCCACCAAACCTTTCTATTGTACATTGCAAACTTATGAGCCAAACCAAAGATATGAATTGAATGCATGCATATGTTTGTTGCATTGTTTTGTTTGCTCACTGAGCCATGATGTGTGCCCACCCTTTCGACGTCGAATATTTTTAGTTGATGATGTAGGTACTACTATAGAAGACTATATGAATGCTCTAATGTACGGACATGCTGCTGCGATGGATGCAGAAGCTATGATGGAGTCGCATGATTCACCGTGCGAGTACAACTCATGCGTCTTCGATTAGATTTATAGTTGGATTATTAAGAACATGTAATTGATTAATTTATTTTATTTTATGTCTTTGTCATTTGGAGATAATTGTATAATTTATTTATTTTATCACCGTTAGACTCTCAGTTCATTAAATATTAAAGACTTCCGCTATTGTGTATTTTTTCTTATTATGGTTGTGGATGTGTATGGTTTAAGCAAACGGACACTGCCTATTCGAGATCCTGATTGAACCGTTGGATCATAGACGGTTCATCACACCATTCTGGTTGGTACGGAATTGGGGTGTGACACCTATTGTGCTAGTCATCAATTTGGCATCGAATTAGGTCCATTGATGGTCAAAAACCCTAGCATGAAAGAAACTGAGTTAGTCCGGGTTTTCTAGTTACAGGTTTTACACCCACGAGTCTGATTTCTCGATCTTTGTAAGACCAGTGCCCAAATTTTTGTCTCAATTTGGAAATATTGGTCTATAACAGGTCTTTCCACAACAAACATATCAGACTGACATGACCAAGACTGATAATTTTCCCAATAGGCGACAACCAAGAACCTCCTATGTAATCTAGACACAAGACTGCATGTTAGGAAGTAATGTGTATGGATAATAGTCCAGAATATGGACCCTTAACCATACCTAAACTCCTATACAAATAAATGTAAGTGTGCAAAGAGGTTTGGCTGGACAAGGTGGTCCAGTTGCGACCATTAGCCGCATGTCTCTCTCCAGCCAAATGCAAGCATGATTTGGGTGAAAGTCTAGACTGCCGCGGGACCCATTGAACAGATTTAAATCTTCTCAAAACTTGGTAGGCTGACTATGCATGGTCTAAGTATGGTAGGGAGAGGGAGGAAATCTTCCCAACTTCCATTGTGGGTTCCCAAAGATCCCCTATCAGATCACCTCTCTATGGGAGATGATTCAATCTCTCATCTAACCAAAACACCAAGACCAATGGGAGAACCTTTGACACGTGCCTGTGAGAGGGAAAGAGAGAATAGAAGCTCTGAAAAGAGTGCCCATAAAAGAAGGGCAAAGGGAATACCCATGATGATCAAGAAAAGGTAGTGTTGGTCACTACTATGGTCCTGTTTGCCAACATTTCAGATAGTTGGTGGATCGAGAGGAAGGAAGAAGAAAGAAGAGGAGCGCACCTCTAAAGCACGCGTGTTCTCCGAAGGACTCGAAGGCAAAGGAACCTTTATAAGCAACTCCTTTTCTCTGTTTGCAATTAGGTTGATGAGACCTGTAGTGTAGATACTCTGTGATGGTATCAAAGAAAGAGTATTCCGTGGCCATTAATGTCGTGGTTTTGTATGTGGTAATTTCCGCTCGTGGATCCAAACTATGAGCAGTAGTTCATACGGACGGCATGATAAGAGGGGTGACTCCGAATGACTAGAAGATAATTCGTGACCCCTGAGTAAGCAAGGAAGATCGTAGGAGACGACATCTATCGATCTCGATCAGATACAAACATGTAATCTCGGATTCAGACCAAACAAGCACCGTTAGGATGAAAGACAAGTCTAGATGGGTGTGCGATGGGACCCTATGCACCCACACACACCAACCGAACCATTGGCTGTGGTCAGATTGCACTAGCATGCAGCTAGACCATGCGATCAGGCTGCAAGGTGCTTCCATGACCCCCAACTGTAGCCTATTTAAGGGTACACTAGGTGGTGTGGTATGGCCAATGACACCAGCGGTACGCTGTGCACCAGCCGTACCCTTGTGTGCTCGACCAGTAAGCTGTCGTGCAGCCTATCGGACTATGTTTTGAGCCTAAGAACTATGTACCTTCATAAGAAGAGGTCCTTCTTAGTATTATACTTAATGAAGGGTGAGGATGGGCTATCAAGTGGAACCTCCATCCATATGCCACCAACCTCACATGGACAGCAAGCCTATCGTAAGATGGACATGATGTATGGACCTAGAACGATAATCAAACACCTAATGATATGCTATGATAAACAAACAGTCAGGATGAATGTTAGATGAAAAGGTTAATACTTAAGTATGTTGAAACCCTATGCAGACAGTGCAGTAAGTGTTGTCATTGTTGAAAACCTTAGCAGAGATAGTGATATGGAGGAGAGAGAGTGTCTGTAGGACTCTCTGACAATCAAGATGACTGGGTTGATGCAGCAACCAAAGAGAATGAAGCCCAGCTGATGAGAAAGTCTAGCTGAAGAGAGAGCAAGAAGAGAGAGAAAATGGAGGAGAGAGAAAGAGGAAAGAGAATGGGTGGGGACCAGGTGGGTCCCACATTGGGTGACCAGGCCAGCATGGCAGTCGAGCGCACAGCACCAGCCATGCACACAGCATGCCGTGCACAGCAGGCAGCCAAGCGCACAGTAGGCAGCCGCGTGCACCGCACCAGCCGAGCACACAGTACCAACCATGCGCACAGCATGCTGCGCACAGTAGGCAGCCGAGTGCATAGTAGGCAGCTACGCACACAGCACCAGCCGAGCGTACAGCAACAGCTGCGCGCAGCAAGCACAGCGCAAGCAGCAGCAAGCACAGCGCAGCAGCGCGCATGCCATGCCATGCCGCAAGCAGCAGCAGCACGGCACAGCAGCACAAGCAGCAACATTGCCGCGCGCGTGCCGCAAGCCACAGCAAGGGGCATCGGCATGCATATCAATTGTTCGACGGTTTCCTGCAATGGAGCAGGGTTTTTGGACCCTACTGGAGTCGAAAACCCTACAGGTAATACTAATGGTTACAGAGGCCACTAGTTAAATTGTTAGGGGCATTTCGGTCATTTCATAAAGGAGCATATTCGGTATGGGTGGCTCGGATCAAGCCACATCAGTCATATTCCAGATCAAAGGTCTACAAAAAGGCGGGATCTAATGTTGCGCAGAAATCGCGCCCAGAGTCGATCGCGAGCTTCCCGATTGGCTGGAGGCAATGTAATAGAATGGTTCGCGCCGCATGGAGCCGAACCTTTGATAGCGTGGAGCGCGCACATGGTGCGCATGCAAAAATTCTTCAATATCAGCGGCGATTCCGCAGAAGATGCCCATCTGATGGATGTCGTGCATTCCGATCGCGCCTGACGTGATGAGGCCGATCGGAGGGACCAGAGCAAATCCCGCCAACTACGACCGATCCAACGGTCGATGTCTGAAGATGCCTTTTCTGCCAATCAGAGATCGACAATGACGTACCTTTACATCAGACCCGGAGATGATTGCGTGCGTCGCGGTGCACCGAATTAGGGCCGGAGATTCCTTTTGAAATAATCTCACTGGCCGACCTTCTTTTGATGATATCTCGGCCGTCCGATGTCGGATCGAGGCCTATAATATATCAACCTGAAGGATTTTCCAGATAGAAGATCTTGGCAGCGGTTTGAGCTCGAGTAGAAGGGCTTCTAATGGTGATTTTTGTGAGAATCCTCCATTGAAGCTTCTCCAAGAAAGAGAGAGACTCCTACTAGCAGTGTGAGGCCGTGAAAGCTTCGTTGAAGCTTGAAGAGAGTGTGTGGACCAGCTGTGAGCGTCCTATGGAGTTGTTCTGGTGAAGAACGAGCTGTGGAGCCCAAGAGGAGGCCGAGATGCTTGGACAGTGAGACTTGCATCAGTAGCGAACAAGACCGGGAGGTAAACTCGCACACAAATCCTATTTACTGTATCAGAGATATATGGGAAGGGTTTGTATAAATATTTGAAATACACATTGTATGACCTGTCAAGTGGGTGCTTGATTGGAATTGGGATTGGTGCCTAGGACACAATTGTAGCTGTGAATGCGGTTGATGTTGTAGCATCGGGGTTGTAGGTGCAACCGTAGCATTACTGTTGAGTATTGGGTATATACGAAACCCTGGTTAGGGTATTGCCCCGTGGAGTAGCCATCACAGTGTGTGATTGGTGAACCACGTTATATCGTGTGTCCTGTGAATGTTGTATGTGAGTGTGCATTAGAAGTCCGTGTGCTGCAGGACTCGGTGTACACACTTGGCAGGCCAAGCCCCTGGTATGGATACCTGTGGGTGTGTGGTTGGTGTGTGCATGAAATGTGTTTGACAGATTGACTGTGAGAGAGTCTCAAGTAATCATCTCAAGGCAGCATAGCACAAATTGATCAACAGCTCTTGGCAGCCCTTGCATAGCATCAGGCCATAACTAACTAGTGGAAAGGAATTTTTAGTGGACACTGATTCACCCCCCCCCCCCTCTCTCAGTGTCAACCTGGGACTAACAATTTGTATCAGAGCAAGGTTCCCAAGGGAAGAAGTTTGACAGCTTCGGGTACAGATAGTGCATTGAGACTGAGTCATGGCTACAAATGAAGAACATCATGGGCACAGTAAAATTCCTATGTTTGATGGCTCCAACTACAGTATATGGAAAGTCAGAATGGAGGCTTACCTGATTGCACAAGGATATGGAGTATGGCTAGCTGTGAAGAATGGATACAGGCACACAACTGGAGATATCAATGATGCTATTGA